>JAIPRN010000418.1:0-86855 GCA_025469175.1 Geopemphigus sp. TES_GeoC_2020 | reverse complement strand
CTCGTATCGGCTACGGGGCACTTTTAAGTACCGCAGTCCATAATAAAATTACGCGCTCGCCGCTCGGCGTAATTGTATTCATATACACAAACGTTTAACTACCTGTTTAATAATACGTTCGGCGTGCGATTCGAGGGAAACGGTAACGGCGACTCGTTCGCGCCGTTCTAGATGGCCGGACGGACATTCCGACCGTTTATATATACGGCGCGAACGGAAAGCGATTCCGGAAAAAGTGGCCGACCGTCGTTGGCAAAACCGCGAAATATCGAAAACGGTCGATCAACTCCGCGATTGACGGGCCGCGACGGCGATGTGGGTGACGTAAGAACGGCCTACGCCGTTTTAATAAACGAGAACCTCGTAAAATGTTCAATTCCGTATCGAACCGTCGGTCGTCGGGCGTGCATGGTTGTCCGTCGACGGGCACACGCGTAAATATATAACGCGCCGCGTCCGAATTTCGACGGACGGACGTGTTGATTTTGGCGAAACGTTAAAAAGTAACCCCGTTTCGGGCGAATAACCGGATTATTTATATAGTCGGGACGTGGGGGACGCGCTGTTCGCCGGTCGCGCGAAACGTACAACGTATAAATGGTACGGGGACCGTGCTACACTACCATATGGGTCCGATAAGGTGAGTTCGATAAAACGCTCTCCCTGCAGCCAACAGATGTTTGCACTTCGCACAGGAGCTTTGATCGGGATTACCGGGACCGAGCCGTATAATAATGGGGAAAAAATATAATTCTAATGCGCCTTTTTTTTGCGCGTCAAGTGATTTCAACCTCCGTCGCCTCGACACGCGCTAGTTTCGACGACGCCGAGCGGTGTTTATCGTTATTATTATTAATAAGAACTTAGATCGTCGGGGCAGATACGAGTCAACGACTCGGTGTTGTCGGGAGGGGGGAGCGCGCACAAGTGTACGATATTGTTTCGGGAGCGTATTATTTATAGAGATACTACGCGCGTATTGCGCACGTACATAGTGTACGGTGGCAACGCGCGTAGTTACTATACTACAATGGAACTCGAAAGGGGCCGTGTATTCTCGCGTTATAAAATTATCGTAAATACGAGGGCGGACGTCCGTGATTGCCGCCGATATACGGTATTTACGCTTATAAAGTACTTATCCGGCTGCCGGATCGTAATCTCAGACATAATGGAACCTACCTCGTCGTCCGAGGAAGATTAGTCGGAAACCGTGAATTGTAATCGCCGGAATTCGTCGGAGAGACGAACACGGGTATTATATTATTCGTCCCCCCCCCCGAATACGTTCGCGTGTTTTACGTGAACTTTATAAAACAAATTAAAAAAAACCCGAAACCAGTTGAAACGGATGGGCGCGCGGAATTTTAATTACGATTTTATTCAAATACGAAATTAATGTATACGCCGCGAAACGTGGAATCTTGACGACGCGCGTAAAGAAAAAATGGCGTATTTTACCGGAGTGTATAATTTATACTTAATTTACGATTATCAACTATTGAACAATGTTCTCGGTCGTTGTTGTTTATTTTATATATATATTTATATATCACCACGGTCGTTCGGTTATTCGATTTTAAATATCGCTTTCGATTGAATATTTAAAACGAACGTATACGATTATTTCGACGAAACGCGGAGGATATCGCGAAGTAATTTATGTACACAATACGAGAAAACGCGCCGTTAACCGACGATACGGGCCGTTGGCGAATTAAACGTTTACGTTTCCGCGGACGATTTTATTATTAACGACCAACGCGATTTTCGGAGAGAAAATAAACGTAATCGATTCTCGCGCAGGGAATTCGGAACGTGCGTCGTATCGAACAGAAACCGACAATGAGTGGCGGTCAAACGAATGCCCCCCCCGTAAAACGTCGCGACAATTAATGAAAACGATACGCGCGCCGTCGACGTAAGACGAGTTTAAAATTTTTTTTTTTTGGTATTACCGTTCGAACGCGTACAAGACCCGTTCGGAATACTACGCGACGAATACCGGCGTTGACGAAACGAGGGTTGAACGAATGAAGCGTTACCGGGACGTTATTTTCCTACGCGAAAAAGTGAAGCGCTACCACTTTATCGGAAACGACAGGAACGAATTCGTGTAAAACCGATACGTATTGCGAAACTTCACTCGGAACGTATACAACAAAAACAAACGAGCGAAAACAATGTAAAACAAGCCGCGCGATATTCGTTTAAACGTAATTTTATTCGCGGAACATTTCGTATATAACTAATGCGTATATATACACACACACACGTGTGTGTCGTACAAACGTCTATGTATATAGATAGATAGATATATACATATAGATATGTGTATAGGATTCACTTGTACACAATTTTGCGATAAAACACGAACATAAATTACGCCGAACCGCAAGACTCCTGTCGGGCAGCGAACAATGCTCGGCACTATAGATTTCCCCCGAATTTCCGTCGAATAAAATATAATATCCTAGCGGTCGGAAGAATCGACGTACACGACGATAATGAAAATGGGAGAAAAAAAAAATAATAATAATAATCCGAAGAACGGGACACGCGAACATAAGGGATGACAAGGCGGTTTCCGATGATTATTTCGACGATTGCGTCGGTTTTATTTGTGCAATAACTGCGCGGGGACGACAAGCCCTGCTCCGCCCGGCCCTACGAATGCTAATGAATATTTACCCGCGGGATCCACCCCACCGGAGTTTGTATTGCATATGTAATGTTATTTATATAATGTAATGCCTTATACGATATTCTTGGGATATCCCTCGGCGAAGGTTATGCGTGCTTGCGTTTTAAATCATGATCGAAAACTGTACGCACGCACGCACGCACGCGCACAACTGACAAAGCGCGCTAGCAATAACGTCGCGCCACGTCGCCTCCGAGTGATCGTATACGCCCGTGTATGTGTGTGCGCGTGTGCGTGTGTGTGTGTGTGTGTGTGTGTGTGTGTGTGTGTGTGTGTGTGTGTATATAAAACACAGAGGGTTGGTCGTTTGTTCACTTCGTCACTATTGTCCGTACTTTCTCGTAGGTAAATATTATTTTTGTGTCCGTTCGAATCACGCGCGGATTTACGACAAATTCCACTCCGCGCTTACGGTTATCGTATTTAATTCCCGACGAAATGATTCGCGTCGACGTACGTCACGAACACGACGGTTTTTTCGTTTATATTTTAAAAGAATATGCAGTATTATGGGTACACGTTTTTACGCGAATTCGATTTTCCGCGTCGACCGGATCATCGGCCTTACTCTTTTAACGCGCACGACCGGAAGGTTCGATTTCACGCGTAGTAAAGCGTAAAACGCCTAAATATGTCGGTCGGTAGACCGAAATCGTTTCCGACGATACCGCACGGACGGCCGGCCCGGCGATACAAACGCTATCGTCCCGTCGACATACGCTTATTTCTCGTCCAGGCGGTTAGGTTCGGTGGCAAGGACGAGAACACGGACAATATAGTATGTACGAAACGCGTCCGAAGAAACGTGTGGAACAAATGCGTTCGGAATAGTATTCGAATACTATGCGAGAGCGCCCGTGGTTCCCTTCTCGGCGCACGCGAAAATAATCGGACGTTCGTCAAAGGTCAATTTTATTCTAATTTTCGTTTCGGCGCGTCGCCGCGACGCGACTTACGAACGCGCTGTCCACGTCGTGCTGTACAAATAAAGCCGTAACGGCGACCAACCCTTTAAAACAATCTTGGGCGTACCGCCGCCATATTTACTTACGGCGCGAGCGGAACATAAATATTTATTGACGATATGTTTACTTATGTAAATTCGTCGTGAACAAACGCCGTCGAAATATAACGAATTAATTTTCGGGAAAAAAACTCGATCGTAATCCGTACACGGTTTTACGATTATTATTAATATTATTTACGTACGTTGTTTCGGGAAACAATTGCGCGCGTCCGTAGAACGATGGACGATCGTTAATTCGTCGTCGTACGTCAACGATAATTACTCGGTACCGATTGCGTACGAACACAATTAACGAACATTTCGTCGAAATAAACGGCGACGGTCGTTGGTTTCCACAATCGCGAAATTGTCGGAAATAGCTTCGAAAATCATCGAGCACGGCGGCTACTCGTATTTCTACGCGAGCGCGTACAAATGCCAAATTACTGTTAAACATTCGTCGAGAACATTTCGGAACGCGTCTAAACAAAGGGGCTTATAGCTGGACGGTATTAATACTTCCCTTCCCAATTCGGACGGATTTTAAAAGCGAAAAAAAATAGAACCCCACCCCGCCCCGGCACCATACGTGTCACTTGACGCCGATTATTATTTTCGCGCTGCCGTTCACGCCCACTTATACGCGATGACAAATTAACAAAAGCGCCGTGTACTTTGTAAACTATGTGCACGGGTCCTCCTCGCCAAACGCACCCTATTACTATAGTATTACGTGCGCCGAAAATTACCGTATACGTTCTCGTATAGCGTAACGTATTAGGATTAAAATTTTACGAAACTAAAAACAATAAAAACTGAACGATAGACGTGCAGGTCAACGGTAATACGGATCGGACTCGAATAAATTCGTTTATCGTACCGAGGCGAGTTGTATTTTCGAAATTGCGGAATCGGACGAAAACGGTGGACGAGCGGGAGGGACGCGTCGGCGTATTGCTATCGCCGTCGAGAGCGAAAATAGTAAAAAAATTACAAAAGGCCGCGCGGGACAGAGACGGGAGGACGAACAAGAGAGGTGCAAAAACGGGGGTGGAAAAAAGTGCAAAAACGTAGCCGGGGACAAAAGATCCCCGCGCTTGTTCGGCGCGCACACTTTGGCCTATTGTCACACTCGCGCGGCCGCCGCCACCCGTCTCCGGGACGTTGATTAAAGAAAATGTAGAACGTTTATGTTATTGTGCGACGGACGCAATTCCCTGTAATTTGCTCGACAATCGTTCCCCCATCAGCGAGATTGGTACGGACGAAAAAACACGCGCGCACACACACACATACACACATATATACATATTGTGTCCCCGACGCGACAAAAATATTATTTTCTCATTCAGTCGATTTTATAGCAGTAGTTTTTTTTTTTTATGTCGAGGAAATTAAAACTGCGATACGACTGGCACAGCACAACGGTACGATGACGATATTCGTTAGAGAACGCTTAACAAAACTAATATGTATGTGTATATATATATATGTACGCGCACGACACCGAAGCGAGGGGATAGCAACACGATAATAATACGCGAAAGACGGAGGCGAATTGTTGTGTTCGCGTACAAAGCTCGACGACGATTACGTCCGGTTCAATTTCGTTCCGTCGTATTCGACGACTTTCGGTCGAACGGTTTGCCGCCCGTGTCCGAATATAACGACGACGCCTTTTTTTTTTATCGCGGCCGGTCCACCACATTTCGGACGGAGGCGACACGAAAAACTCGTTCGGTCAGCTCATCGTGTCCGACCGCGATTGACCGTAGTTGACGGCGGGTATCCCCGGGTAGGCGCCCGAGGAACGACGTCGTACCCGCGTGCGCGTCCGATTAACGGCGGTGTTCGAAAGGTCGAAGAAAATGTCTCGCGCACGAGTTACACGCGGATGATTCGTTCGCGATGGTCCGACGGCACGCTATAATATCCGAGACCGATACGGTGCGGGGGTAGGACCGGTGTCGCCGTTGCGGCCTTTTATTATTTGTACGTACGCGAATCACGGTCGCTATTGGTGACGGGCGCCGCGGACGATAGAACGCGAATAAACAAAACCGTGTTTGTGTACCGATTTCGCGAAGTCCGGAAGTAATACGCGACGCCCGGCGCGCGTACGGCGAAAGGCAGATTTATTTATAATAACGGGGGCCTCCGGCGAAACCCGACGCGCCCGCGGTGGGGGCGTACGTTTAAAAGCGCTTTATTCGAACGTCGCGCGAACAACCCCAAAAACAAAACTCACACCCTCTGGGGCGATCGAAAACAAAACAACAACAACAACGAAAAAAACGCGGTGGAAAACGACGATAATGAAATAAACGTTACGCACGTATTATACGAGCGCCCGTGTGTGTAACGTGTCGGATTCGATCAATGCCGCGTCGCGTTTCATATTCGACGATAATCTCTAAATCGAATCAATATATACCGTTTATGCTCCTAGACTAAACGCGCGAATATCAAACCGAAATCCGTGTACATACGCACGTGCGTGTATTAGATAATCCTCGGTTATTTTAACCCCGAGTTGTTTTTCTTTCGAAACGTTTTAACGTCCCAAAAGCACCTGCTGCACGCGCGGTGTTATACGATTAGTATTCGGCGATATACTAATACGTACACGTACAGTTGTTTAATACGGTCGGCGTTAAAAACGATTGAACGGAAATCCACGCGAACGAAACTTTATTTTTGAAATGTACGTACGGTACGCGCGTGTTTAGTGGTATATGTGTATACCGTGGTTATGGTTACGTGGTTTAGTTACCGACGCCGTAATTAAACTTTCGCGTATAAACTATTTGTTTGAAATAAAACATACGGCCGGCGGACTACGCGCGTTATATTTGGATTTATTAAACGATCTCCGGATACTAAGTTAAGTCGAATTTTCGTCGAACGTAAATAGTTTTATATATTTCGTCATTGTTATCTCGTTTCGGTGTGCGCGTCGCGGCCGACAAATATTTTCGTCGACGTTCGGATAAATGGTCAACAACTCGTCAAAAACCGTAACATCTAAACGTCCGCGACCGAACGGATACATTATAGACTACACGTAGAAAGGTAAACAATAAACGTATTCGTTACTTTTCGTTTTTTGTTCAAACATTTGATCACGAATCGTAGTATCGTCGATTCGGCTTAATTTTCGAATAAAACGATTTTCAAGTCGCCTCCGTCCGCGCTCGTAAAGGAAATCAATATTTTTATAGCGATTCGCGCGTTGAACCGATCGTCGTATGAATTTATGGAATAAAAACGGCGTTTTTTCTCTCTCTAGAAAATACTAATTCGTTCGCAAGTCGGCCAAAATAATTTATCGTACACACGCACACACATATATTATGCATTAGAGGACACGTCCGCGGTAGAAAAAAAAAACAAAAAACACGTAACAAATTAGAATAACTTTTGACCCGCACCTGTGCGGCGGCTGGTACACGAAAAAATCACACGCTCGAAAACGAACGCCGCCGCCGCCGCCGCCGTACCGGAAAACGCCGTTGTTTAAACGTACGGCCAGGGGAACGAACACCGCGCCGCCGTGTAAGTTGCCGAAGAGAGGAAATGTTTCGGTACAAATTGCGCGCGTTGTCCGATTAATATGTAGCGTACGTTCCCCGGGCGCGTTAGTGTCTTTCTAACGGCACTCTACCGCTCCCACCCGAGGTTGTCATAATACGGAACGCTAATGACGTGTGAAACGTACCGGTATTCTAATAAACGTGCGAGAAGGCCGTCTGCGCGATACACCTGTGCCCGGCACTACTACTACTACTACTACGGTCGTGTGTATACCCTGTGGGAACTACTCGGCCGCGGGGCAATTTACATTATCCCGTACGCGAGTGTACGCACTTTATTCGTTCCGCCCGAATAGTACTCTACCCGTATTTCGCGTACACATACTCGTTTCCGTTCGACGCGCGCGGTCCGCGACATTCGTTGCGCCGACGGTCCGCCCGGTTCGAGGCGGCCGTCTCTTCCGCGTCTGATAATTACGCCCATCTATATAACCCATAAATAATCGTATTACTTCGCGTCTGGCGAACGTGCGCGCGTACACACGGGCGCTAAACGTTTGGCGTAATACCGATTCACGCCGCGACTTTCGGACACCCGGGGACTTTACGGCGCGGTCACTCGTAAACCTCGGCGACCCGGGGTCGTGAAATCCAATCCGTTCTGACTTTTCGTGTAATCGTGTTCGACGGACGAACCTTCGTACCACTTTTTTTTCTTTTTCAATACGGTATCGGCAATACTGGCCCGGAATGCCTGAAGGCAGTACTTCGGACCAATGAGTCGCCATCGTTTATTGAAAAAATTTTATAACAACAAAGTTTAACAAAACGATCATCCTTAAGAGTAGGCGAGCAACGCGAGATACCCCCACGTTGTTTTACCTCGCACCCCCGTACATCGAATCTAATTCACAATAATCCTTAAGAACTACCACTTTTTAAAAACTATCACGTGAATGGTGCGCGGTGACAGGACAATACCCTGCCACGGGGTAACAATTTACATCTTCTGCGCGAATTACCTTCGTACTCCTACTCTCCTCCGTTCTTCGTTTCTAATTCGGGACAAACGCAATCGGGACCTTAGGTTTTCCAGACGAAAAATCGAAATTGTATTCGACGATATGAGTAGAGAATTCATATAGTCGTCGATTGTAAACGAAAATCCTTGATATTGGTAGTTAATTTTGTTAAGATATCGGAAACGTATCTTTCTATTTCGTCCGCGGACGACGACGTTTTTTCGCAAATTCCGATATAGTTAATCCGTTTATCGTCGTCGATCGTACGTGCATCGAGCAAGTGTCTTCAATATATCCCGAGACACGTTCGTCGAAGATAAATAACGCGTGTCGTGGTCTTTTGCGTTTGAACAATTAATGGACGGGTGGTGGCCACCACGCCGAATGTCGCGTCCCGGAACGCGAACGTAAGTAAAAGAATTCGGCTTAGAACGACCGACGAATATTAACGAAATAACGGGCGAGTGAAATGGGACACGACTACTACGTGGCACGGTAAAATTAAACGGATAGGTTTCCGCAGACCGCCGCGTAAACGAAAACCGAAAGTCGGTGTTCGCGAGGGAAAATGGATGAGGACGGCGAGTTATCAACGGAACTCGGCGGCGGTTAAACAAATTTATCTTGTAAGCTATCCGCGACCTTTTACGGTGAAACGCTTTCGAATTTCGCTAGGTGGTAACAAACCCTGGGACCGTATTTTTCAATTATGATCACGCGCGGGCGACGGACGCACATCGTTTTAACCAACTAACGTAGCGGAGTTTCGCCAAAATCGTGAACATATTTAATTATTAACGCGGGATAAGGGACTGTAACACCTGAGCTCACTTAACACGATTGAATTTCGCCTACACGAAGAAAATAATGAGCCGAGTACGTTGCCGAAACAACGACCGGGCCGTTTAAAACGAAACTTTTATCCGCCGCGCTATCGTGTCGTTGTTAATTTTCTATTTAAATTCCCCCTCGACGTTCGGCTATAATTCAAAATAATATAGTACTTACACCCACCGACCGCCCCATACGTAGCTTATGCATAAGCGTACTCACATTTTGTACGAAAACGTATTTTTCGAGCGAACTATATTTTTACATTACGTACGCGCACGTAATTACGGGAAATTAGGAAAGAAAACGTCGACTCAATTTTGGCGGAATATTAAGAACGGGTCGTCAAAATTCATAATCGTTATTTTTCGTGGTAGAAAAGTTAATGTCTCACACGCTTTAAACTACGAAAATTATTTAATAAGAAAAAATGTTAAAATCCAATTTACCATGCCCGTCGTATAGTAACATTTCCATTTATATGAAAAAACCAAACCGTTTGGGGTTTTATACGTATTGTTATGGATGCGGGTGTATTTCGATAGTTACAGTTATGAAAACAGATCGTGAGCGCGCAATAATAAAAAGAAAATTATTGACGACTTTGAACACGTTCGCTACGATAAAATTCGTATAGATCTGTTGAATTTTTGCAGTAACAAAAACGGTTTGAATGATAAAATGTACTCAAGGGAGAGGAGGAAATAAAAAAAAAACAAAAACATTGAAACACTGTTTATAATAACTTCAACGATCAATAACTATATAACCGTTGTATTTTTGTTTAAATATCTCTACACATCAATAACGTACAATATATAAATATAAATTGCGATAAACAATTAAATTGAAAGAAAAAACAACGAATTATTAGGAATTATTTTGTCTACAATATATATATATGTATGTGTATATGTATATTTGGTATCAGTATTACGTTCAACTTAAAACGATTTAAATACTGGAGAAATGCACGATAATTGGTTTATCACAAGGTTAACAGACTAGTATGTTAATTCCACTTTTGGTGTACTCTTAAATTTACTTAATGTTAGAAATGTGTTTCGTCCCAAATATTGAACGTTTGATATTATTTTCAATTAGTTTTTTGAAAAATGTTACGACACAACATTAATCAGTTGAATTATCTGAATGTTTTGATTTTGAATGGACTTCTGAAACTCTTCAAGTAGCTATCAACAAAAATTAAACAAAATCATACTATTACAATTTGATATGTATTAATAAAATTGACATATATCTAACATTTTTATATATAATATAATTTTTATACGTAATATTATATTTAATATAATATTTATTTTACATTTATTATATTATATATAATACACTACCCCACGCCAGATCAATTAACTCATTCATAAAATATACGCTTATATGTATCATATTTGTTTTCTTTTTATTTAAAACTTACATCGAAGCATATTTCTGATTCTACTAGTACTTTGTTATGTGTATTGTTTGAACAACATGCCAAAAGTGTAGGATACAGTATTGAAGTCAATGTAGGATTGCTAAAATACTGAAATGGTAACGTACAGAGTAACTGGAGCACTGTCGGGGATTGTCCAGACTGTAACATCGACTATAAAAATAAATTATAAAAATTACGCTGTAGATGTGTAATTTTGTTTTCGTGATCTAATCCTGCATTATTATAATAAATTGTTACGTTAAATTACGTAATTACCTGGTGCTGCAAACTGTTCAAAGTGAAAAATCCAACGGCGACAATGACTTCATTTAAAATATCTTTATTTTCCGATTTTTCTGAACAAAACCACAATAGATACCTAGCTATGTGTCGGAATTGAACGGACAGACTTTCAGCTCTAAGCACTTCCTAAAATGTAACGAAAGTCAAACACTTTAAATAAACACTGAAAACTATGAAACGTATATACGTATAAAGAAATAAGTAATATGTTAACCATTATCGTAAAATATCTGAATACTTTAAGCTTTTTAAATTTTTTTTAGCGGTAAATACATTATGACCTATCATTCTTGATATTAAATAACAATGAACTTATTGAAATAGAAACTAGGTTACAATAAATAAATACCACTATGGGCTAGCTAAATATTAAAACAGCCGCAAGTTCCATTTAGATTCGTAAATAGAAAAAATACCATTTAACCCAAAAAAACCAACATATGTCTCATTTTCAATTAACACACATTTCATCTTACTTGGAATGTTTCTGGATCCATTTTAGCAATTGATGTCAACATCTTAAATACGGCTTTGGTAACTTTTAGTGCAGCAGCGGATAATTCTGACGGCCCTAATCCATTTGCACTACAGTCGTCACGTAACAGTACACTATACAAGACGGGTAATACGCCTAATAGTTCGGTATTTTTAAGAATTTCAGTGAATTTTTTCACTGACACACCAATACTGAAATTGGGTATTAAATTAGAATAAAACCAATCGGAGGAAATTTGAATTTCATACTTAGCTTCTGAGAGGCTCCCGATAAAAGATAAACAATTGATCACAAAATCTGTGACATGTCCATTGGTTTCAAGGTAACTATCTCGCACTAATGTGAAAAATTGTACAATCTTGTCCAATATTCCAATGTAACATATATAACTGAAAACATAAAACAATTGGTTGATAGCATATTTTTATAACACGTACGTTATTTTTATATTGCTATCTCACTTGATCAAATCATGAATGTGTTCATTATCTTCATCGTTGGTAATTTTAAACGATAAAAAGACAGTCATTAATAATTCTAATAACTGACCAGTAATTGCACAATCCGTTTGAGCTTTTATTTTAAAATTGCATTCAATTCTTGTATCAGGTACAATTTTCTGCAAAAAAAAATTAAATATTTAACTCACATCTTATGTAGCTAATAAATAACTGTAAGAATAACAATAATTACGTTTAATTCCGTCGTAAGTAAATCTAAAATGGTAAATATAGTTTCCGAAAATATCACATTTTTAGAGTTTGTTTCACTGTGATTGCACACTTTTAAAAACAATTTATTTGCCTTCATCACATATCTGCATATATATAAATTTAAATGTGTCATTAACCTTATCAATTTATTATGTACATACAAATTTTAAGTGAACTCAACAGTATTATAGTTTAGGCACTTTCATAGTAATTATACATCGTAAGAATAACAAAATTACTTGAATACTTTAAAATTTTATGTAAAATTTAAAAAGTAAAATAAATCAAGAATTATTTGAGCATAATTTAGTTTCAAACATACTTGATAAGGAATTCTGAGGTATTTGTGTTTTTGTCTTCGTTCAACCCCATTATTAATATTTTATTTAAAATTGTCAATCCGTCACTTCGAGACACTAATGATTGAAAATCTTTGATCTAAAATAACAAAAAATAAAATTTTATTAAAAAATTTATTATTACAAAATGATAAAAAATCTATATGGAAGAAAATTGTGAAAAGGCAGAAATGGATAGAACAATGTATGGGTATAATGGAAGGAAAAACAGTAAAGAAATCAGGGAGAAGACTCAGTCGTATATGAAGTAAATTACGTAGGAAAGGGATGGTACAAGGAACTGAATGATGCTACTATTGATAGAGAAAAATGAACATTACATTATTAATACAATTTACGGATTAAAAAAAATTGTACGCATTGCTCTATAATCCAAGTACCTATTCGCATAACTTGTATACAAAATTTATATTTGGATATGACAGTTATGATACTTTAAGTCAGCGGTTCCCAACCTTTTTAGTTTCGCGGACCACTAATTTTGTAAAAAAATATTTGAGGCCCACCCATAGCATACCTATATATGTCATATATATATATATAAACATATAAATATATATAATGTTTAATATTATACCTATGGCTCGCGGCCCACAAGTGGGCCGCGTCCCATGGGTTGGGAACCGCTGCTCTAAGTAATTATACTTATTCATAACATACTGGAATTTCGTTAGATCGTTTTTCCAAAAACAATAATTTTGTTTCCAGGTTTTTCAACGCATTTTTGGATCCCTGTTCATTTATCAGTTCGTTTATGTGCTTATCAATGGCTTTAACACAGATCTCTATAGTTGTTTTGTCCACCGACGATGTATCTAATTTTAACAAATTATCTTCGAATTTTTTACTCCTATGGGATAATATAAATTGACTATAAACGTATTAGAAATTATTATTAATTGAACAAAAATAATATTACCTAGTCAAAATTTTGTGTCGTAACTTCATGCATCGTTTGCGATTGTTCTTCACATTCAATTTGTTATCAGTTTTCTCATCAGTAATGTCCGTATCCAATGAAACGGTATCGAAAGATTTCACTGTTTTCAATTTCTTCTTTTTTACATCCTGACTAAACTTATCTACTATGAAATGTTCTACTTTTGTTTGTTTTTTCATTTTCTTTATACGTTCTTTGTGAGTTTTTGTTCGGAGATGATGATGTAAAATAATAGCGGTTTCAAACTAAAAATAATAAATAATATTTTTGCGAGAAAATGAAAACTTACTATTTACTTTAATAGAATTTAAATTGTATTTAATTTTGCTTATCTAGTAACGTTTATTACGTAATTCATAAATAGTTTAATATTATTGCAAACCTAATTAATCTATTGCAAAATACAAATTTAAATAATTTACATTTTTTACCTTAATGAACATATCAATTAATTTCTGATATATTAACAGTGTTAGTAACAAACTATAAAAGTACACAAATGATCGTTAAAAAAAATACATACCAAAATTTCACAGGAAGGGCAATATCTATCCATGTCGATATCATACTTTTGAACACCTAACTCAAGGGCTCGTTGCCTGATATGCTCAATATTTTGTTCGTGTCGTTTAGCCGATTCTTTTTGTTTTTGTTGAATCTTTTTCTGTAGTTCTTCAGTACTGGCCATTTGTGCAGCGTACAACGCTGTTAATTTGTTTTCCCTTTCCTTAGCTTTTTCTCTAGCCAGTTCAAGCCTTTCCTTTTCTTTTTCTTGTTGTTCTCGACCAATGCGCTCCTCTTTGATTCGTCTTCTCTCCAATATTTGCTCAATGCGTTCCTGACGTTCAACTTCTAATGCTTTTAAACGCTCTTCAACAGCAGCCTCTTTAGCAGCCTTACGTTCTTGATTGCGCTTACGTTCTTCCAATATTGTCTGCAATCTATCTTCTTGTTCTTGCCAGAGTGTAAGGATATCGTGTCGTCGGTTCTGCGCTTCCAATTCATTGATAAACGCTATTTCACGGAGTTTTTCTTCTTCGTCGTGAGCTTTTTTTTGAATTTGCTGCAAATGTAACTTACGGTTTTCTTCGGCGCGCTTAAGCTTTTTGTCAATATTAATGCGTTTCACGTCAATTAACTGACTCTGCAACATTTTCCTCTCACCAACCTGAAATCGGAACGAAATTCTTTCACATATTATACAAATATTTTTTAATATAATAACACATTTAAGGACGTTACCTTTTTAAGAAGTTCGCGTACTTTAGTCGATTTATCTTGCAACAGCTGTTGACGTTTTTGATGCGCTTTAGCTTGTCTGGCACTGTAGGTCTGTTTGATGGATTCTGTAGATCTACTTATATCCCATGAAGGCATCGCGATCGAATCGATGGCACCCTCGTTACCATATTGTATCAGTGCTTTTATTTCGTTTATCGTATACATACGTTCTGTTAATATCATGTTGTCTAAAAGGTCTGAATAACGATCAGATTGTGTCATGTCATCACTACAGCTACTCTCAGCGTTTTCCAATTCCCGTATTTCCCTAGCCAACATCATCTCTTCATCGAAGAACTGTCTATTACACATTAACTCTTCGTTACATATGCGACGTTCTTCGATTTCGTCTTTCAACATTTCTTTCCTCATCTGATCAATTATTTTGTTTTTCGGAAGTGGCGGCTTATCTGGCTTACGTTTCTTCTTCGGAAACACTACTGCGTTGGATATAATTGGCCTATCATTTTTATCTGGCAAAATGCTCTTAGTTTCTGGTTCCGTTGAGTTGCATTCTATATCTAAAGCTAAGGTGGGCATGGAACTAGCTGATGATGGTACTTGGAAACGTTTCTTTATATCAAACGGAGTTTTGACTTTTATACTACTCGAACTTTGTGTTAATGGATTACTGCGACGAGATCTAATAACTGTTTCCCAACCGTCATTCCCTTTTACAATACCACGCTTCGACACTTTTGGAATTTTTAAATCGGTCGATGTTTTAGAACGGGTCAATTTTTCAGGTTTCTCTATAATTTTGTTAACTGCATTCTCGGATTCGATCGATTTCTTTTTACCTTTTATGAAATTAGGTTTTTGAATAATTTTATCTCCGATACTTAAATTATTTTTCATATTATCTACAGTTGGTAACTTTTTGGAATCTTCTTTGTGATTGGGAACAATTATGTTCTTATCCAATTTGTTATTATGTTCTTTAGATGATAAAGGAATACATTTTTCGACAGTTTTTGTATTTGTAATTGAAGTAGGTTTTACTAAACGAGGCGATAATGTAGAAGTTTTTTTTAATAAATCTGATTTTGCTTTATCTTTTTCATCTTCTTTCGATTTCAACACTTTCACAGGTTTAGGAACAAGAACTGGGATTTTTTTCTTCTGATTACAATCTGGAGTCAAAGACTTAACAACTGGTTTTGTTATAGGCTTAAACACTTTTTTAGAAATATCAATAACAGTGTCTTGAGCAACAGAATCGAAATCAGTTTGACAACATTGATTAGTGTACGAAATATGTTCTTTAATCATTTCTTCGTTCTCTAAATGAGTAGAATTGATTATACTTTTGTCGTTGGTTTTCAATTCAGACAAAAACTCCAGTTTCCTTCGAGTTAATCCAGGTGAAATACTAGATGGCTTTTGAAGCATCTAAACGATATATATTCGGAAAGTTAATAAAACATAAATATATAACGTAACACGTACAAACTGACCTTCCTGGGAGAAGCTCCTCGTATTTCCCAAGCAAGAAAATTTGGTCTTTGAGGTGGATCAGTGTGTTCGTATTCCCATTTCAATCGAAACCATTCAACGAGACTATGAAAATCGTGTATGTAATTTTGTAAAACCATAATCGCTTCCTAAACACAAATCAAAAACATTTACACGTCAAAACAAGGCATTTAAATACATAAAACAAAACAAAAAAAATACTCACTTTGCATTCGTAAACATTTTCATCGGATTCGCATATCTGGTATATTTCGTCTATGTTGCGTCGCAAATTGTCGAACAAAAACGCCCACGACCGATTTCTCAATTCTTGAAATAAACACGTGTATATATATATATTTATTTATATATGAAACAAAGTAAATAACGACGGCCGATAAACGTTTCTACAAGCGTTGGACGAAGTAAAACGACAAAGCTTACCGGATCGTTTGTCTCTGCCGGCCGAAACGGACCGTATGCGCAAACCAATCCTTTGACGATTCGGCCACATCCTCATTCTGTTTCCAATAGACCCGTGCATGCCGACGTCCATCGTTGAACATTTACACGATAGTAATAGTTATTGTTCGACCATAACGACGACGGTAACGGTAGGACGGTCTATTTCTAATCGACCGGTAGTACGCCCAAACGATTACGACGCGTTTCACGTCTGAAAAGTAAAACGAAGTGTACAATACGACACCGGCTGTACACGCGGACGACAATTACGGCAGCGGATCGTGCGCGCCGCGTTTTAAGGACGAACAGCACCGACTAGGTTCCCGTCGTAGTTAAGTGTCCCGGACGGTTTCGGATTCGTTATTATCACGGTCCGTTATTGCGCGCTTGATAAGGTTAACGATCCAGGCGCGGACAAAGTGGTTTGCCGCGGAGAACGGTAGTGCGCACGCGCGTACCGACGGCGGGGACGCGCGCACAAAGCTCATATTCCTCCACCGCGGCCGTGACGCGCGTTGGCCGCCCCACGAAACGTTCCGTTCGGGCGTATAGTTTTTGGCTTAACCTTCGCGACGATTATTTTCCGTTCGAAAATTTATACACATTACGTTTTACGTGCACGGGGCCGGCGGGTTAACGAAAAACGAAACGACATTGACCGACGCGAATAACTGACTCGTAACGAAAAAGTCGACACTTAATAGAGCCGGCGTCGCGCATTCGTTCGTCGAATAGTCGCGATCGGGAAAATTTCGAACGAAAATGGAACCGTCGGAACGCAATACGCGACGGCGACGCGCGTATTGAATTTGCTTCAAAATCGAACGGAATAATACCTACGCCGAATTCGTAAATAACGTAAAACACGTTCGTCGGACGTCGCGCGTTATAAGGACGGGAGAAGCTTAGTGGGAAAAACCGTAACGACGAAAATTCGAACTCGAGGCCGTTATTGGAAGATCGGGGCAAATTTTGTTCGAACGTTTAGCGAAAATTGTCCAAACCTGTCGATCGGCAAAACAACGTTGGCGTGTTCTAGCGCACACAGTGACCACGTCGCATTCGCCGTCTGTCTGGACGACGACGAAATGCCGAAATTCACCGCACTTACGGCGGTGCCCGTTCGTTATTTAACCCGTGTATACCACATACCGCGTAAACGGGCACAAACCTACTCGCGAAGCCGGTCACAATAGTTGTAACGTCTTTGGGGCACGTCCCGTTGTTTACGTATACCCGAGCGCGCGTACCTATTACATTTTATCCATTAACGGTCGTTCGGTACGTTTGATAACGCCGAGACGCTTAAATACAACAATTTCGCGTAACGAACCAATTACCGTTCGTTATATTCGTGTCCGTCGTACCCGTAAGTGTTTCGCGTTCCAATCGGCTACCATCATGCGCGCGCGTTCGTAATTATCGTTCGCCGTTTTTTATTTTTGGATACGATTTTTCGCGATTCCGTCGGCTTCGAACATGGACAAATTCGAACGGTTAATTCTCCGTTGGGTAAGCAATTAAATTTGGTTTTCGCGCCGCGCCATTTCCTCCGCATATTCGCCCCCTACACACGTTAGAAGGGTTTAGAACGAAAACGCCGCGTGTGTCCAACGTAAGTAATTCGTTCGGACCGTCGAACGCGTGTGGGGAAACGAAAACGTTTCGATTAATACGTTTTACAACTAGCGTGGGAACGTGTTGGATAAACGGAGTGATTGAAAAAATCCATAAGTCGCTTATTTTCCCATCCAAAACACGTTTGCGTCTCGCGTATGGGAATTTCAACAACTTAAACCCTCCACAATTGTGTTTTCAAAATAACTTATCCGTACAAATAATAACGCGCGTTAATAATTTTTAATTGTCTTCTTAATTAGTCAATATAAAATACAATTGGTTAACGCTATTTTTTCCCCGTTTTATAAAGTGTGTATATATATATAACCTCTTTTATTTTTTTAATTGTTGAGCTGTAATAATATAACATTAAAAGCTAATAAATATATATATATATATATATATATATAACAGCAATAGTTTAAATTCGCAATAACGTCGTTCTGTTTTTTAAATATTTCTGTACAAGTGTCGCGCGATTAAGTAATTAACGTATAATTATTTCGCCTGAAATTTAAAAACATACCACATTGGTCAAACGTAATTTGAACAATCGCGCCGAAATTTTAGTAAGAGCAATAATAATTAAATGTACTATTAAATCAACGTTCGTATATAACCGTATAATTGGTTTATTATACGTTTTTTTATTTACCCATATTTTTAGTTGCGTATTTGGTAATTGTGTACATCGAGTAAATTCGCTTTAGACCGTGTAATTATTTTTTTTTATTGGTACCAACTGTGTAATCAATCTTTTATAATTTCAGGTATGCTTATTTGATGACTTTAAAGATAACGAATACTCGAGCATCAAAAATCTCGTAACTGACAAATCGTTTAAAGAATTTGTCGACAACGTGTAAGTATTATATATGTATAGGAATATACATTTACTCGCAAAATCTTGTATTAAATCATTGTTCTTGTTTACAACGAGAATTCATAACTTTTATCAACGAAGAAGTTCACATTTTAGATAACTTATCCCCAAACGTTATGTATTTTGTTGTATAAATATTGACACGTTGAAATGAACGTATTAATATACTTACTAGGTATTTTCCAATTCGTTTAAAAATAACATAATAATAATTAAAATTTTATAGATTTTATTTTAAATGTTCTACACCAACATTAGAAGAAGATGAAACACTTTACAACACTATAAAAGGTATTTTTGTTTCGTTTTCAAAGTATAAGAATTAAGTATTTCTAGTAAAACAAACAATATTAAATTAATCCAATATACTTATAAATAGTGAATTATCAAGAATTTGAAATTCAAACGTATAAAGATTTGTATCATGAAGACAATTCAGTTTACACTTGTGTTGTTGTTTTACTGCACGCATTATTGAAATGCACGAATAACAAATTTAGAAATCAGTTAAGTGAACGAATGGATAATGAAGAACAAATATTATTAGCGAAATTTTTGGAAGCTACACAGTCGACATTATTTACCAAAAATAATATTTGTGAAGCGTTAATGCTTACAAGTGATAAAAAACTTTCCTCTTCTAATGTTTCAGGTAAAAACGTATAGGGTAATTTATATTATTGTATTAACTACGAAATATATATTTAGAAATTTTTTCAAACGATGTCACGCCAATAAAATCGAAAGCAAAGCGTCGAAGCTATTTACAAGAATTTTGTGAGGTAATAATTAACATAAGTTTATTATATTACATTCATATCAAACTATCTTATATTACTTAAATAAAATAGTTTATTGGATCTTCGAGAAACTTATGTGCATTCTCTCTCTTTAATATCTAAAGTAATTTATTAAAAATATTACAAATTTAAATTAATAAAACGTTAAAAATTTTATAATTATATTGAATTTTTTATACAAATTTAAAATATTGAACTCGTTACAAAGAGAAAAATAAAAAATAGCGTATATTTGTATTAAAAAATTAGGTTTCTTGTGTTTATGCGTACAACCGTAGTCCGATAATTAATCTTTAACTTTCTATATAATGAAGATCGATTTTTTCATAATGTAAACGAAACATTTACTAAATTATAATTTACAGTCACCAAAATCTCAATTCTTAATCTATCAGGAAAAAGAAAAACTTATTGCTAAACTTACTGAAGATTACAAAAGTGAATGTGAAGAAAATTATAAGATGGCTGAAAATCTTAAAATATTGAAAGATATGAATACGAAACTTAGTAAGTAATTTAAAAATATTTTCTAATCAATGGAAAAATAATGATCACTAAAGAAAAATACAATTATTTATTTAATCAATAATAGTTTTATAGATTTCGTTTTGTACATGATTTGTATTTGTAATATATTATTTCCGTAACATAAAGTAAGTTATTTATCGTTTAACATATTTGTTTTTATGTATAATGTCCGATTTAGATAATAAATTAGAAAACAAAGATAAAATAATACAATTTTTGAAAGACGAAATTGAAGAATTTTCTAAATCAAAAGAAGACTCTACAGATTGTTTTAAAGTAGACGATTCTTCTTTATTGATCAAAAAATTAAATCAAGACGTAATTGATTTGGATATTAATAATAACGAATTGAAGAATCAAATAGCTGAACTTGAAAACAAACATAAAGATCTTAATGGAAAGGTAACTTTTTTTAATTTTTAATATATCATTAAACTAGAAATTATTTACCTATTTAGTTTGAAAAGATAACTTTTGATTATGAAAATCTTCTTTTTACATTCGATAATATTGAAGTTGAAAATTTGACGTTAAAAGAAAATATGGATGCGTTTAAAAAAACTCTTCAAGAAAAAGATATAGAAATAGCTGTAAGTTATTTATTTTTTTTTTTTAATTTAAGATAAATTAATTTTTATTTGTTGGAGCGCAATAAATCGTAATTCAACTATACAAATGTTTATTTAAATGTATTTTGATTATTATTAGTCGTTAAAAGATGAACTTTGTAATAAATCAATTTCAAATAATCCGTTGAATTCGAGCTGTAAAGAAGCCAATGTCCCTATGAATACATTATTTGATGAATTGAGTTGTTTAAAATTAGAAGAAGTAACACACGATAAAGAAAAATATAGGCATAAGTACAAATCAGTAAGAAAAGACTTGTTGAATGTAAGTATATTTTAAATTTATCGTTGTATACTAATAATACCTATATTGAATTAAACTGTTTAATAGTTCAACGAGAATTTTTTGTCATGTTATTAAATGTACTTATACGCAACATATTTATTATTTTTAGTTGTTGTATTCGTATTTAAATTTTATTTCATTTTTAGGCCGAAAATCACGTTAAGGACTTAGATGGACAAATAATAAATTTAAAACAACAATTACACGACTGTGAATTGAATACCGGTAAATTGATTAACGAATTCTCGGACAAGGAAAGAGAAATTCAAGAAACTAAAAAAAAGAATAATAGTTTGGAAAATAAAATAAAGCATATTAAAGATTCTATTAAAGCCAAGGAATATGATATTGAATCTTTATGCACTAAACTAGATAAAAAAGAAAATCGTATAAAAGAATTATTAGAGGAAATGGATAGTATCAAAAAAGCAAAAACTATGATTGAACTAATTTTAAGTAAAACTAATACGGAAATTGAGGTGTTGCACGAAGAAAATAACAAATATGTTAATAATTTGCTCGCTACAATTGAAGACTATAAACATTCAGAAAAAGTATCACATGATAACATCGTCAACTTGCAAAATAATATTAAACAAATTGAAGACGATTTAGTAGATAAAAAAAATATAATCATATCCTTCAAAGAAAAAATGTTTGAAAATGACGAAGTTACTAATATTCAGAAAGAAGAATTGAATACAATTCGCCAAGAAAAACTAGTATTGGAATCTAGTTTGAAAGATCTGAAAAATGAGATTGAAATACAACAAAAAACATTTAGTAACAAACATCGTGAAATGGAGAATTCCTTACATTATCATCTTGACGAGTTAAAAGAGGTTAAGAATACTGTTTTAAAGCTTGAAATCATATTACAACATAGAGAACATAAAATTAATCAACAAAAAGAAGTGATAAGTCACCAGCAAAATATAATTAGCACATTACAATCGGAAAAACATAAGGAAGAAATTATTGTAAATAATTTAAATTCGGTTTTAAAAGAAAAATCTACGGAAAATATGGATTTAAAAGAGAAAGTTCAAGAATTTATATTAAATATAGGTACGTTAAATGAACAGCTTAATACAACATCAAATGAAAGAACTATGTTAGAAAAAGAATTAAAAGTAAATGAAGAGCAAATGAAGAAATCGAACGATGAATTTCAGAATCAGATTTGTGATATGCAAAATGTATTAGAAAGTCGAAATAATGAAATTAATCAGTTTACGATCAATATTGAAAATTTAAAAGACACTTTAGAAAAAAAACAGAATGATTTTAACGATCAACTAATTATAAACAATAAACAAATTGAAACAATTTCTCATTTACGTTTGGAAAATTATGAGCTTAAAGAAAATCTAAAATTAAATCATCGAGGTTTACTAGACAAAGATAATGAAATTGTATCGTTAAAAGATACTATTGTTCAAAATGAATTAAAATTTAGTGATTTGACGGAAAAAATTAATTTTGAAATATCAAAATATAATTCGCTTGTTAAAAATGTCTACATAGTTACGTCAACTATAAAAAATATGCAAAATGATTTTGATAAACAACTTTTGAATTTTAAATCTAGTTTACAATTTTGTGACAATAAAATAATTGCGCAAACAGAAAAGTTATCAGAATTGAAAAATTATTTATTTGTTAAAAAAGGCCAATTAGATACTCAAATAAATTTATGTAATAATCAAAAAGAACATATATCGACTTTGGAAACTGAAAGAGTTAATTTATTGCGCGAATATGAGTTACTTAATCAATGTATATTAGAAAAAGACACAAAAATTGTTACTTTAGAGAAAAATCTTCAAAATCATAGTTTAACAACTAGTGATTTAAAAGAAAAACTTGGTGTAATGAGTATAGAGAAAGTAATGATTGAAACAAATTTGAACGATATTACTGATCAATTTAAAAATTCACAATCTAAATTTACCGATCAGATCAATAACATTACGATTCAGTTAAATGATCGTGAGGAAAAAATTATTCAATTGAAAACACAGACTTTAGAGATGGAAAATATGTTAAATAAAAAACAAAAGGAATTTGACGACCAACTTAAATTAACATCTGCTCAATGTGAAATTGTTAACACTATGAAATCTGAAAAAGAAATTTTAGAAGAACAAGTCTTAAATGCTAATAGATATAATGTTACTGTTCAAGATAAAATTGAATCACTTACAGCGACATTAGACAAATTTAGGTCCACAATTTTAGATTTGGAAAAAGAATTAGACTATACAAAAATGGAGAAAAATATATCTGAAACTGAATTAAAAGATACTATACGTGAAAAGAATGCTATAAATCAAGAGTTGAGTGAAAAATTAAATGATGTTAACAATTATTTAAAAGATAGCACAAATGAAAATAATGATCTTAAAAATTGTTTAAGAGAGTTGAATAATGATTTAAATACTAAGATTACACAATTTAATCTTGCTATTGAAGAGAACAATACATTGAAAGAAACTATTAGTTATACAGGGAATCACTGTGTTTATTTACAAAATAAATTAAAGGAATTAAATGCTTGTATATTAAAAAAAGAAGAAGATATAAAATTGCGCGAAATACAAAATGTAGAATATTTAACGGCTAATGACAACTTGGAGAAAGAAATTCATGAAATAAAACACACTTTAAACAATAAATGCATTGAACTAGAAAATGAAACGAAATCGTGCAACGAGCAAGAAGAAATTATTGTAAAATTAAATTGTGAAAAAGAATCTCTTTGTGATAAAATTAAAAGTCTAGAAGATACTATGTTACATCAGGAATATAAATTTAACTTGTGTGAAGGAAAATTATACGACTGTAGTAATATGGTTAGTAGTTTAGAACAAAAATTAGCAGAAATGAAAACAGAAAAATCATTTTTAGAATTGCAAATGAATGAAACTATTACTGAATTAACTGTTCAAAATCAAGATCTAACTTTGCAATTGGAAATTAAAGATAATAATGTATTGCAAATTCAAGAAAAATTAATTCAAGTGCAAAATGACTTTGAAGTACAAAAAGAGCAAGCTAATGAACACATAAAAACAATAAATTTGTTGAATGCGGAAAAAGATACATTATTAAACGAGACAGATACACTTTTAAAGTCTTTGAATGAAAAAGATTATACTTTTAACTCGTTACAACAAAAGATTTTTGACTATGAAAAACAGTTTGATAAATTGGAAACGTTAAAAATTAATTTAGAATCCGAGCTTGAGAAAAATAAATTCCAATTGAACGATTTACATCAAAAATCAAAACAACAAATTGAAGATACTGAGAAGAAATGTACTGAAATGCGAGAATTATTTGATAAAAAACAAGTCGAAATTAATGAATATGTTGATAAATACAACTGTCAAATGGAAACCATTGCTGATTTAACATCAGAAAGAGATAATTTGATAAATGAAATCGAAACTTTTAAAAATACGTTGTTGAATAAAGATGGTATTATTGCATCTAATGAAGGAAAATTACTTAAATATGAAGAAGATAATAATAATATAAAAGCAAAAACTGTTGCCTTAGAAATAGAATTTAAGGAAATTATAAATCAGTTAGAAACCTTGTGTCAGGAATTGACACAGCAACTTGAAGATACAAAGAATAAATATACTGAAATACAAGAACAGTTCAATACGAAACAAGTTGAGATGTATGAATATGTTGGAAAATGTGACTCTCAAATGGAGACAATTGCTCTTTTGACATCGGAAAAAGATAACTTAATAAGTGAAGTGAAGAAGCTTAAGAATACATTATTGAACCAGGAAAGTGTTATAGCATCTAACAAAGAAAAATTGCTCGAGTATGAAGAAATAAATGATTATATGAAAACAGAAAAAATCGCTTTGGAAATAGAATCGAAGAAAACTATTACGCAGTTAGAAACCACATGTCAAGAATTAACTCAAAAGTTTGAAGATGTTGAAACAAAATTATGTGAAATAGATGCACTTAAAAACTCTTTGTTAGAAAAAGATAATACTTTGGCGTCGAATCATAAGGAATTGAGCTATTTTAAGGCACAGTTGGAAGAACTCCACACACAAAAATATTTGTTATTAACAGAATTAAAAGAAAATAAATTTCAATTAGCCCGTGTTCAAGATAATTTGTCTCAACAAAGTGAAAATGCTACAAATAAACTACAAGAAGTTCAAAAACAACTTATTATGCTGCAAAACGATTTGGAAGAACGAAACAAATGTTACAATGAACAAACAAAGACATTGAATACATTGACTCGAGAAAAAAATAATTTATTACAAGAAACAAACATGTTTAAAGAAATGTTGGTCCAAAAAGAAAACGCTTTGGTATTAAATCAAGAAAAATTGCTAGATAGTGAAAAACAAAATAAAGAAATTGAATTACAAAATGCATCATTAAGGGTAAATGTATTGGAATTAAATCGACTGAAAGTTTTGTTAGATAATTTACGTCAAGAATTCACTGAACAAATCGTTAAGATGGATAAACAATTGAGTGAAGACCAAGAACAAATTGACCAAAAACAATCTGAAATTAAAAATCAAATTAAATTGAAGAATGATTCGCTAGTAGATATCTTTCAGAAAATAAATAGTTTAAAAAATATAAAAAATGAACTTGAAATGGAATTTAAAAAAGAAAGAATTAATTTTGAAACAAGTTTGGAAATGTATTCAAATTCGTTAAATTGTCACTCACCTATTCAGGACCATCGTGAACACTCATTAATGGAGGTAATAACTTCTGCAGATACATTCATCGAGCAAAATGGTATTCAGTTGGCACAAGTTGAAAACTATGAGGAATACTCTATTATTGAAAGACTAAAAAAACTTTTTGAAGCGCTTAAAATGTTTATAATAAATATAAATTCTCAAGAAAATGATAGAGCAATTACAAATATCAAGAATGAATATGCGTCAAACGAAGCTTATGACGAGTTACTTTTGAAGTCAAATATGTACGTATTTAATCAAATTTTATATATTATTCTATATATAATGAAAATAAACATTAATTTCAGGCAACAAGAAACCATCGATCATTTAGAAAATGAAATTTCGAAATTAAAAACTGAATGCAATTACAAAATGACGAAAATACAACAAAAAACTCAAGAGTTTATTACGGCAGAGTATGAAAAGAAATTTGAACGAAAACGAGATCAAATGGTTAATTCAAAATGAAAGACTTAAATTTAAATCCTTTCTATAGTAATTGATGTTTTTATTTTGTAGAAACAATTTTGCAAAAGTTTGGAGACAAAAATCCATCAAGATTATGAATCTAAGCTGATAAAATATAAAGACAAGGTGTGGCGCTTATATTTTATATATTTTTTCCTTTTGTATAGTTAATTCATAACTTGTTATTTTCTTTAGATAAACAAAGATGAAATGCATATAAAAGAACTTGGTCAGCAGTTGTGGGAAGTTAGTGAAAAGTATTTACAGTTACAACGTAAAGAAAGAAGGGAATCTACCATGTCTTTACCACTTGAAACATCAATAATATCACAGGCTGTGAGTTCTCGAGAAAATGTATAAATTATATTTTCTGTTGAATAATAATTTTAAAAATACATTGATGGTAATTTTTTGATTGTTTTGCAGACAACTAATATTCTGAAATATAATTCTTCTTCGTTACCAAAATCTATTTCAGCCGGTCAAATTAGGTAAGAATTTATATTATTAATATATATTAATATATCTTGAAATCCACTTATTTAGCGATAGATATTATTAAATATTTTTTTTACGAAAATGAATGAATTATGAAAATGTATATTTTAGAAAAATCTTTACATTTAGTAAACGTTTAATGTTTCTATAATTATTTCAGAAAAATTACTTAATTTAACATTATATGTAATTTATGTATTGTTTATAATTTTAGATCATTGATTGAAGAAACCACTCGTTCTCAACAAGATATTTCTAAACGAAATGTTCCTTCTGGAATTGGTAAAAAATTCAGCTTATCATCTGGTGCGTTACTAACCAATCACTAATATTATTAATATTTATGCTTAACATTATAAGTCATTCTTAATAATACTAATAATAATTAACCAATTTTGTTTTATATCTTAAAATGAAAGTTTATTTATTAACTACAATTATGTCTATGAATAGATAAACGATTAAAATAGCGATTAAATAAAATAAGGCGTGTACAATTTTTAAAAACAAAATGAAAACTATTTTAATTTTATATATTTTTAAACTGGTATTTTGTACTTAAAAAAAAATTTGTCTGTCTAGTATTTTGAACAAAAAATATAATTTTATGTTTTGGAATATACATAGGAAGATATATCTTGCATTCAATTGTAAGATTTTTATTATAAAAATAGCGGTAATATGTTAAATGTTATCATATCACTTTTTAATTCTAAACTTTTAAAATGTTATATTTAATTGAAAACTTTATGAAATGAAGGGTCATGTGTTAATAATTAAAAATAACGACACTTGAATGGATTGGATCGTTCTATTTATTGGAAAAAATGTTCACAGACTAAAAAACATTAAACTAATATATTTTTATTTTGTTAAGATTTCAAAATCTAAAACAATTATTTTCGTTGATTTTTTCTATTCTTTATATCCAAAAATTAGGTCTGAAAACGTTAAAATATATATTTACAAGTCACAAACACATTTTAGAATAAGTTTTGTTATATCAATCTACAAACCTATAAAAATAATGCTTTGATTAATCTTATATGAATGGATTTATTGCTTGAGTACTAGTGTGTTTCAAATATTTACATTCAATATTAGCAACTGTTAATATGCTAGTATACTTAAAATATTTTTGTCTTATTTAAAAAAATGAATGATTTTGTACTTTTGTACATAATTTTCATTAAATTTAATTCAATAGCAACGAAGACTTGTGATTAATGTATGTAGGATAATGATAGCTAACCTTATATAGTTAGGAGTATAAGGTGTAGAAGAAAAATAATGTATATAAATATTAATGCTATCTAACACATCATAATTACATTTGCTACATATTGATATTAATATAACGTGTATTTATTTTTTTACTTGTAAAGGGAAAATATTTCCAAAAGAAGAAGACGAGGAAGGTGAAATGTTTAATCACTCGTGCCTTGCTGATTTGAAACAAGGCAGAGTACGACTGAATAACGACTATTATAAACAAAACAACGAAAGGTTGTCAGAACTACAAGCTCGCAACTCACTTTGTCCACCACATTTAAGAAGTTGTTATGCCGTCGAGACCAATTACTTGTTAAATACCTCAATAATTACAGAAGAGGATATTAAAGTAAATTAATTAACGTAACACAACGAATTTAAATAAAACGCATTTATTTGATTTATTTCAGGCTTCAGCCAATTACAGTAATTGTGAGAGTGAAAACCTTATACCAAATGATCGCAACAAGAAAAAGGATAGAAATCAGGTAGTTATTTATATAATTTAGGTTTATTTTTTTGTTTTTTTTTTTTTAAAAATAAAATACAAATAAAATTTATTTGCAGACATCCTACAAAAAACCAGGACCTCCAACTCCTAGCAAAAATGGTGGCCGTTCTTCTTTATCGGTAATTCATAGTTATTGTTTATTTTTTTTAACAATCGTTACTAATCAACATTTTTTAAACGTTTATAACAAATTGAGAAATTGTGCAGACATTTTACTATTTAAAGTTTTTTTTTTTAAATAATCTGTAATTTATTGTTAAACAATTACGTCGCAAAACGGATACCTTTGAAAATATTTCTCTTTAAATTTTGCTATAATTGTTTTAATGTTACATTTAATATAAACAATGCATTTGAAGTTCTGTGTGAATGATTTTGTTATATTGCTCATTTTATTGCCATAGACGTAGTACATGGGTATAACTAGCATTTCTTTAATGGTAAAAGATTTTTAAAAAATAATTTTTTTCACAGTCTCGGAGTTATATGTATTTAACTATGAAATTCCAAAAACTTTTGATCAAAAAAAATTAAATTACAACTAAGTAGATAGTAATTTATAATTACTAATTTAGTCTATATTATAAACCGTAATTTGTTTTGAGTTACTATTCAAGTGAATCGTTTATACTAGATGAGTGTCATAGTCTGTCAGAGTGAATACATAGGATAGAATACTTAAATTAAATGCGAAAGTCCATTCTAAAATATTTCTTTAAAATTCCGCTTTTTTGACAGTTTTTTTCTGTAATAATGTAAACAACAACGTATCATATTATATTAACGTATATTGGATGATGTGATTAAATTTTCACGATTTTGTTACTATTTTAGGGCAATACAAAAATTTCATTGAAAGAATCAAAAGAATCAAACATGAACAAAAGACGAGCAAGCAGCACCCCAAACAAATTATTTAGTTTATTTATGGGCAAAAAATAATTGTTAACGCCGTGTTACTTTAGTTTTGTATTTGTTATGCACATTTAAATTATATTTTGTATTTATTAAGTGTAAGATTATTTTTTTTTTTTACTTTTATATCTATTGGTTTCATTTTCAGTTGTACATTGTATTATTGTGTTTCCCCCATCTCTATTTTAAACATAAATAATTAACATAGTTATTATTATTTAATGTATTTTTAAAATGTATTCAAGTTTCTAATCTAAATAATATGCCGTGAGATGTTTTTTTTTTACTCCTAAATTTTTTAAAGTGTATTTACTTTATTGATAATCCCACGTATGCTTGACCTTATACTTAAATATTACTTAATTATTTAGTATTCTTTATTACATTCAACGACTAACACAACATAACGTTTTGTCTTAAGGTATCATTACATTATTATCAGTAATATGTATACATGGTTTTGTCATGATTATGTTGTCACATGTCTCTCTTGTTACACTTTTTCTATGTAAGTTGTAAAATTGAATTATACATTAAAAATTTTATTGGAGATTTAATTATTTTTTTTTTTAATATTTGAGCGGTAAATGGCATTATGTTTTCAATATTGTGTTATACCATTGCAGAGGAGGGGGAAGAGCCAGAGATTACTGAGACATACTTAATGTATATAATAACGTTAGTTGGTTGTGCCGGACACTAATAACTTAATAATACCATACGGTATAAGTATCGAATGAAATTTTTTACAACTTCAGTTTTGTGATTTCCATTGCACACATCCGTCATTTGCACCACGAAATTGTTTAACTACGGCGAGTAAAATTCGACGACGATTTTTTTACGTTGCGTATTCGGTCGGTACCCCACATTTTTTTCAATTATTTATCCGCCACATTAGGCGAACGAAATACAAATATACGCGCGTGTGTTTGAGTTGCGATTCGGTACGATTATGTATAAGCATATGCTAAACGGCGCGAGTGTATCGAAGTTTTCGAAAACAAATATCGCGAGTGGATAAAAACTTTTCATAAGCTCCCCGCCTTGCCCTCTCGAAACGAATTCGCGTTAAATTACGTCCCGGATCTCGATGCACGTGAAAAAAACGGAGGAGAAAATCCGCCGATATGTCGTCCAATACATGGGGGATAAATAAATATAATCGTGCGTGCGAGCGGGCCGTTGAACGATCATTTGGCGAGATCCGAAATGAAAAACGCCCGGGAACCGATAGTCCCGATCGCGTGTGCGCGCGTTAATCGAGAAGTCGCGTTTGTAAGGGTTCGAATTTCGAATAATAATTTCGGTAAATTTCTACGACAACGCGTGTCCTACACCATCCCCTCCGCCTACGTATTATCATGGGAAAATTTGTCGAATAGACGACGATCCGAGGCCTAATAAGTGTGTACAAGTTATTTCCACATTGCAGGCGAGACTAAACAATTTAACGAGCACGTGCGTACGTGAAGTAACCGATATTCGTTTGTAAACGGTTTTTCAACCACGCCCGTTCTTTTTATTCGGAAATTTTTCCCCGTCGGTGCAAATCCGGCGTTACTACACATACACATAATCGTAAGCGATCTGTTCACCGATCATCTCGTCCGGTACGAACGCGCGACGTTACCGTTTTATTATTGTTCGAAGGGCACGCCGGGAAAATACTTACGGGCTTCGAAACGCAGCTGCCTGTCCGACGAATTCGATTGTGTACGCGTTTTTCGCGTTCTCCGGGAAAACGAAATTACTCATTCGCCCTCCTTCTCCTTTCCCGCCGCGAGTATTTTTCGGGGCAGTCGGTTCGAATTCGAACGAAAAAAAAGAGCGGCGCCCCCGACAGTAATTCGTTTACGTCGGCGAATCGAAAAGACGAAAAAAATCCGCGATTAATTACGCGGAAAATTAGTCCGAACGACGGAAGCCGACGACGAATGAAAGCGTTCGCGCGCGCCGTAATCGAATTTTCCACCCTCCGGGTTCCCGCCACGGACGAATCGAATTATCGGCGTACTACTACGCGATTATTATTACGTATAGTGTAAATAATTACTACGGCCTGGGCGACCGGGCCGCGGACGCGATTTATACTTTACCGGCCGCGTAAAAACGAAATATACGAAAGCGCATGTGTGGACCAGGGCTAGTCAAGTGCCGGGAACTTTAAGCAATTGTCGTGCCGCCGGAGAGGGCAGGTGACTCGGGATTTTTATAACGGACGATCGAAGACGCGATTTCGATTGTTCGGCCGGAATCCGACGAAATACGGTCGAGTCCAAACAATGGACGTCGAACGGTTTGTGCGCGGGCGCGTACGCGTAATTAACGGCGTTTTCGTTCCGACATTTTCGTCAACATTCACCCGTCCCAAGTGAAATCACGGCTACCGTACGTCGAACGAATACTCGGACGGCCGTACACTTTACCGTCGGGAGTGAATAACCGAAATCCGTTTCCGTTGCGCGCGAAAATAACAACGCGAACGGTGTCGTTCCTTTTCCGGCGGTCGTATACTGAAACGAAGAATATTTTCCACGTTTACGTTTATTGAGCCACGTGTAAATTTTCCGAAAACCGACACTCCGATACATGCCACCACACACGCGCCCGACCCGTTGAGAAAATCCGTACTCGAATTGTACCCTACGCGACGGAACGTCGTCGTGGCGGTCCGAATGCGTTGACTCCAAAGACCTTCGGACAATTCACGTTCGTAAATTACTATTATCACCGCGATCGGACCAAACGGGGTGGTTTGGTTAACCATCAACCTTCGGGTTTGGTAACTCAAATTCGGGACAAAACGCCGAATTATGTGTACGACATGAATTCAAAATTGAAATGGAACGCGCGCGTCCAACGAACCGGTCGTTCGCTATTCGTGTACAACAAACGCGGTGAACAATTCGACGGGCAGATCGCAGCACACGGACTGATAGGTAACGTGTAAAACGGTCGAGCTGAACGTACAGTCAGGACGGGTCGGGTTACTGGCGCAGAACACGAACGACGATAATTCGTTCGCGCCGGTTAATTACTACGTCCGTTATTCGCGTTTTCTGTCTACGGTATTTATTGCAATTGTCGTTACACGTTTGGGCAGTGCCTACATATTTAAAATTCATAAATATATAGATTTTGGGTACGCGCGATTTAATCCGAGATAAATTATTCGTAATTTATCAGAGCGAACAAATAAATAAGCTATACGCAATCGCTAATTACGTCGTATTTGCGTCCTCGATTTTTTTTTCGGGTTTCCTAAATACTAATGGCAAAGACGTATTTATGTGTTAGGGATTTTCACCCTCCACATCCCAGAGAACGTTCGAAAATTCCAAATTTTAAACGCGTCAATAATGTAATTGCCGGCGGTTCGTTTACTTCGCAAACTATAACGAAGAAAACGAAACACTTCAACGGAAGTATTTATTCAGTTTCGTTAAGTAATTTTAAATTTAATTTATAAAACGATAAGATCCTTCCCCGAAAAAATATTTCGTAAATACGCCGCCGACTGGTCGTTAGGTGACGTCATTTTTGTCATCCGTTTGCGCGAAAATATTTCGGGTAGTTCTGAAAATACCTTGGCACGCGCCGCTCCGCCAAGTGCGGACGGACCGGAAGTTTCGGTTCGGCGGCTGTGGCGATGCGCCCTTCGGCGGGATAGGGGGAGGGTTCGGTCCGCGAGGACGGATTTACGCGCGGCGAAGAAACGTTTGCGCGCTCGTGTCCGCGAGCTCGCGCGTTTTATCGAAATAAAAATATCCCGTCGGCGTACGCGTCGCTGCCGAACGACGCTACGGCGACGACGAGTTTTTATAATAATTGTCGCGCGCCGCGCGTGTCCAAAATAATACGCCGCCCGTCACGACCACGTGATAGGGGATTAATAACGACGACGATATTATACTTATACGTATTTGTGTGTGCGCGGGCGACCGGAAAAACTTTAAACGCATATGCCGAACAACATACGGCGATATTATTGAACCGGGGCCAAAATTCGTTCGTTTTCATATCGCCGCCGACTCGGGCGACACGTTTCGGACGATGATCGACGAAAACGAAAAACTACCGCCGTCGGCCTGTTGGTTAACGGAAAGCGTTTCCGATCGGTATAACGGCAACGAACTCCCTCCCCTCACCACCCCGGTTCGTTTCAATTACGGAAATCGCGAGACTTTCGGGGCGAAATTATTTCGCGGAAATGAATACGGTTCGTATTTCGACGTTTTCGGTTATTTTTTGTTGTTTTTTCGGTATTCACCGGTTTTTTGGTTTTTGTAGCTACGCTCAAGATAATAATAACGCCTTTCGAATTTCAAAAACGTTCTGGCGGGTTCGTTAAACGCGATAATTACGATAATAACGACCGTAAACACTGGACACGTTCGAAATAATAATTACGCGCCGAACTGAGTTCGACATTTAAGCCGAAAAGTTCAACGGCAATTGTCTCCCTAACTAGTTAATGCCCACTCGTCCCTCGCCTATAGATAAGCCGCGGGAGACTGACCAGAGACCTCCGAAAGTCGTTTTAAAATCGACAAAACGCACGCACGTTTTAGAATAATCGAAGTCCGAAAAAAACTGAAACGGTTTACGTTCGTTTCGTCGTCTTACGTTACCGAATATACGATATACTTACTCGTTTTGGCTCGAGTACAATCGCGTCGTGTGCTCGGGTGAGCATATGGGACGACTATAGAGATGGTTCGTTGTCCGAATCAATTTTGTCATTCCCGACGGGTAAAAAACGTCGACTTTGCTACCTCGACCCACTCCCCCCGCCCCGGACCCGGTAGGTGGCATTATTATTCGTACGAAGTAGGTACTCGACCATCGGTAACGTAATACGCGATACGGTCACGACCGGTCTCGCGAAGTCAATTACGACCGGGCGAGAATTTACGTCGGAATATTTCGTGCGAACGCCGCGCGTAACCGATCGTCGCCGGTGCCTTTTGAATTTGAAAATTCGCCGTAAGTTCGGATCCGGTCACGATTGCCATTCTCTCTCTCCGGAGATTTAATCGTAGTAATTGGTTTTTGGGTCCGCGCGTACGTATATATATATATATTATTTCGGTTAAAAATGTTCGATTCGCCGAGTTATCTTTTTTTGAAGCTTATATATTCTATTAAGGTTTTTTACGTAAATGGTAAATTCGGCACGAAAAGTTATAATTTCGATCGTCCGTTCCGCGCCTACGTATATTATATTAATACGGGCGCACGCCGCGAGTCAACGTTGTAAATGCCGACGTTTAAACCGTTTATGTAAAGGCCGTGGGTCTCGCGTCTTTAATGTAATCCGACATTCGTGGACGATAAGTGTACCAATAAGTAAAACGGAAACGTCGAAGCGATTTACGATTTTACGTTCGAAATTTGAATAAACGGCGCGTAACGCGTTCCACTGTGCGTTCGAGTGAAGTGCGTTTACCATATAAAACGGGAGAAGGGTCTAAACGAAACGGGGCCCGGCGTCTTTTTTGCTTTTAACGGTCCACCCGGGCCAGGCGCGGACGGGCCAAAATTGACGCCTTTCGATTGGAGGGCGCTTTAAATGAGAAACTAAATCGAACTTCGCCAAATCGTACGAACGAATATTTAAATTATTTATTCGCGGCGTACTTACGTATTTGGTACATGCCACATATACGTACGTACGTACGAACGTGTACGAAAAATATATCTATTACGCGCGTTTCGGGAAAAAATCTGAAAACTCGCGATAATATTTCTAAAAAAAACCGCGTCGCCAGCGCTACAAGGAGGGACTCCGATTTAAATTGCGCGATCTGCGTTTGAAATTTTCCCTATTACCGAGTTTATTGTTAAAAAAATCGACAAAATTATAATATACATATATATAAAGTTTTAATTTTTCTTTGTAATGTTTTTACAAAAGGGATTACGCGTAAAGATAAGTGAATTTTGTTTTCCAAGTATTTGACACTGAAATATTATTAAAATATTTTATTGTTCGTCGTGAAAACGTTCCCGTATCGTTATTCGAGATCGTTCAAGGGGGGTGATTTTAATTCCGATTGTTTATTCGTTTTTTCGGCCGAGTAACGTTTTCTCAAAAACCGTAATCACGACGAAATTTTATGCGTAACCGTAACGTCTATGTTTACGGCGTATATTTATCTAATTCAAAAACAAACAAAAACCCAACAACTTTTTAACGAAATATACGTCGCCTTATTGGATTCTACGCAATAACATCGCATATATCGCGCGATACGGTTGGTTTTTTTTTTTTATCTGTTGAAAAGTTTCGGACAAGAGAAATAGATATTCGGACGTAATTCTAACGACATTCTTCCAAAATGTCTATACACGGTATCGCGTTTTCGTCGCTAGCCAGACTACAAACGTCCCGGGAAATATACACGTAATTTTACTTATATTTAACGATTTCGATCCCGTTCGTCACGAGTGTGTATCGACTGTTGAATTTTAGACGGCGACCGTCCACGATTTATCGTTACACGTTCTTCGGAAATATAATGTTTTTGCGGCAATTTGCGCGCGCGCGCATCGATTTTTAGAACGCGGCGGACTGTTTCCGGAGTAAAAAGCGTTCGAGTTCGGTAGGCACACGGCTTGACGGACATAAACCGTACCATTTTCAGAGACTGATCGTTTTATCGGACAATTTTTAGATCGGTAAAACGCGTCCCTTTCTATCGAGGTAGTCATCAACCTGCAGTCCAAATAGCTTTCCCTATTCGATAAAAACGAGTATATATTATCGTATCAGTTGGTCGAAAATCGAAAAAGGCGTTTTCTCGTTGTTTATCGATTTACATCGTTCGTTCGTGGAACGGCGGTGGTCGCCTGTACACGAAAACAAGTCGCGCGTTCGTTTAGGGGACACGAGCAGAAGTGGGGAGAGAGAACGACGAAGCGAAAACGATTGGCAAACACTCCGCGAACGATTTGAACGACGATCCAAAAAAGCTCACCGGAATCGAAATCTCGGCCGGACGACCGTCCCGCCGGCAAATAATAGGAAAAAAGTGGTCTCCCCACAGTTCTAGTTAACATTTTCGCCGTTAACTCGTTGACGGATTTTGGAGATTCTGAATGCTATTCGGTAACGCAGTTAGGGGAGGTATACGCGTATCGGTAAACCGTATATTTTGGGGGGGGGGAACGTACTACCGAATGATTTGTAAATGTTCGTACGCGCGGTGAAAACAATACGCCGTCGTTGTTGTGCGCGTTGTCGAAATTTCGCGGATGATGAATCCGTACAGAGGCCTACGACCGAGACGACCAATACGTTATTAGATCGCCGTCGTTCGCCGTCGAAAAATAATTCGACGCGAGACGCGAATTATTCTAAGTTATTATAAAAAGCGTACGAAGACGGATAATCGAAAAAACCGTGAATTCGGCGCGCGCCGTTTTACGTCCTCTCACACCGTCCCCACTCCGCTTGTACCTAAATCGAACGGTTGGTTAATTGTTTTTTTCGTTTTTAATCGGTTCGTCGGTAAAACGATACGGTCGTTGGATCCGTAGACTGTTCGACGCATACAAGTCCCGCGAAATACGCCATTGCGATGGCGTCGGTCGATATAAAACGCCGTTAACCGCCCGGGACGGAAATACCGAAATAAATCGTCGTTTTATTGGTAATTTTAATTACGTGGTCGTACGGCGGCGGCAAGATCGAATTTCGCGATTGTCGCACGACACGGCGGGGTTTGTAAAGAAAAATGTTACACCGAGCGGTTTCGATCGTAACGTATTTCGCGCGTTTTCGGGACGTCAATCGCCTCCGTTTCACCGTCATCCGAACGAATTGACCGCGGACGACGTTCGGAATTGTATTTATCGATTGCCGCCGGCATGTGTTTCGGAAGAAAAACATTCCGTTTTTCTATCGGCATATACGTTTGTGCATGTGTGTAGGCGGAATAATACGATTACGACGGGCGTACATAAGCCCGGGTGGGTATGACGAAGAGACGACGACGATGACTCGAAGCTGAGACCCCTGCCTGCGAAGGGTGGTAAGCGTTAAACAAAAAAATGAGAAAAACGTCGAACGGGGATTATGTTTTCGTAGGCGCGACCGGAATGCTAAACCGGAGCCGCCCGATTTTGGCCGCGACGCTCGCGAAATCCAGTTCGTCGTATAACGTAACCTACCAAACATACGTACCTCGTATAACGCAACGCGACGGGATTGATTACTTATCGTCGTCGCCGTATCGCGTCCGGTCTTTTTTCCTCGCTCGCCAATTAACGTTCGTTCCGCGAACCGCCGTTCCATGTACCGGACGTCGCCGTCGCGAATATATCCGTCCCGAGTAGCGCCGACTGTGGTGGTGGGTATACCCCCCCGCCGGGTTTAAAGAACGACGCGTTTCGACGGGCCGATCGCCGTCCGTGTCCAATATTTTCGCAATTATTACTCGCCGAATTCGAGAAGCGAATGACTTTCTGGTACGCGGCTAAAACCGTTTCGCCGTCGTCTAAAATCGTTTTCGGAAATTGAAAGACCGATCGCGCGCGTCTCGCGATAATAATCATAATTAACGGTTTGGTCGGCGTTATCGGTGTTCGTCTACTACACACACGTTAACCGCGTTGTCGGTCGCGGAATTTACGAGTTTTCCGAAAAAAAATAAACGTTCGGTTCGTCATTATTTCGAAATAATAATAATACGGAGGAAAAAACGAAACTCGATTTTTCCGCGTATTTTATTTCCGTGAAAAAACATTTCGCCACGGTGTTATTTCGTGGAATCGGTGACGAAATCGCTTAACACTACGAAAACGATAGAACGATCGCATTTTGATCGTCAACATTTACTTGGGAAGTTACGACGAATTCCGAAAAACTCGAATCATCATACTACCGGCACTGGGTTCGCGAAATTTCGATTGTACCGCAATTTTCGGGAAACGTACGAGAAACGACAGTCAATTGTCGTCGCGATAGAAAATGGAAAAACGGTTTCCGTGAAAACCTGATGGTCGAGAAACAATTAGCGGAAAAAATCTCTCGAGATTCGACCATTGCCGAAATCCGACGTCACTTTAATTAGGCGCGTAAAAAAAAAACGTGTTTTTTAAACGGAGAAAAGTTAGTAATTTGAAAAGTGTCGTTTTAAGTACGCGTAGATGTGTGGCCGGTACCGTTTCCTGGTATAACGTAAATATATCGCGCGGTTATACGGTCTACATAACCGAAAATATTCGTACCGAAAATTAACAACGACGAAGGTTCGCGTTTGGGAAAGAAACGCGTTTATATTTGCGGAACGTAGCGCCGTAAACGTCGTAAAGGCGATTTTCCCTACATTTCTTAGCCATTTCGGCCTCGTCCGTCCGCTCGTAAAATCATTCGAGGATTATTTGTTTCTCGATTATAACTCCGGTCGTTTAATACCGAACGAACGCGAACGTTTGACGGCCTATATTTTGGCCACGCCGTCCTCCGGGACGGGGACGACTATAAACAAACGAAAAGGCTTTTTGAATCGATTTTCGCTCTCGGTATTTCCCTCCCCCCCGTACCGATTAATCGTTACGTAAATATTGGCTCGTGGACGGGACGCTTTGTCCGCTGTTCGGTGGAACCGAGCGCCAACGTACCGGAATCGCGGAACAACGGGGCGCGGCCAAACGAAAAAAATTCCCTAAACGAAACGTAAACGTTGATTTTTATCGGCCCGGCCGGCGATAAAATATACTAAAAACGAAATCACAGCCGTACACCGTAGTGGCGAAATATGTTTCGGGTATTTCGCGGCGCCGTCGTAGCGCCGGCACTTGTGGGTGGGTGGGGAATTCTCGAATCTGATGGACGGAGAATATATAACGAGTGCATATATAACGACGACGACGACGGCGGCGCATGGAGGAAAGCGAAACGCGTACGTATATACGTAAAGATATGAAATCGTAAAAGAGAAGAATACAGTATAATATTATACGCTCGTGATTTTACTGTATTATAAAAGTGTTCTTGTCGTAAAAGCCCCGGATCGTAAAGTTAGGACGGTAATTTTATTTATCTTTTTACCAACGCCCGCGTTTTCCGACCGAAACGGGTGTTGTGGCGACGGCGGATTTCATTTTTTAGGAACACAACCGCCTCGTATTTGAAAACGAAACGCTACTAGAAGTCGTCCCGACCGTTCCGGATAAACGGACGGCGATTAGGTCGTACGTTCGTCGTTTACGCGCCGCGTGTACGTTTAACGGACACTTGCTAGTACGTAGTCCTACAACGTCGGCCGAAAAATCCGTCGATCACGCGTCGTTCCGTTCGAATGTTTTCGACGCGAAACGATCGTCATAGTAGTGTTTCTCGCGTCGCGCGTTACCCGAAATTTCGGATCGGCGGGTTTTCGTATTTAGTAGCGCGCTTACCCGAAGGTTCGCGCTCAAAACGAATACGGTAGCCGAACGGGTCGGCCGGTCACTATTGGCTCCGAACCGATTCCGAAATTATTCTTCGGATTGCGTCGTCGAAGTTCAAATACGTACACTCACATATATATATATATACTACTACTCGTACGACGACTTACCGCGTCCGTGCCTCGGACGAATTATATCGAAACTGAACGAAAACGACGGGTTTACGTGTGAAATTGGCGCGTGTGTGTATATACGAGTGAACGAATCGGCGGAACGCGTCGCTTACGTATTATTTGTTCTCGCCGTCGCGTTAAACGAATTAACCGAATTAATTACGGGAGTAAAAGTGGCTAATGCATAGCGGCGAGCCCGTATTAATTACGGGCGACCAAGAAATAAAAACTAATTCTCGTTCATTCGTTACGTCCCTGGACACGCGGAGGTAGCGCGTAATAACGTTTGTAACAATAGTTATAACGCGCGGGTAATTCGAATAATATAACGTGGACGCAAAGTCTTATAAATGAAGCGAACGCCGAGTAGAACGACGAACCTAGCGTAGGAACGCGAATTTATTTAATTTTCGGTAGGGGGGGGCGCGAAAAAACGGCAACGTGGATTAATGTCGGGTTTCTTATGGGAAAATTAAACTGATCCGAATAACGCGTTGCCGTAATTAATAGCCGGAGTTTTTGAAAACGCTAATGAACCTCGAAATTCGTCCGGGCACCGCCAAGCCGTTTAATCGCTGCCGCCGGCCCCCTCCCACCATAACACTCACCGCTCCCGTTCAGCGGGCTCCTCAACATTGATTGTCAAAGATGTTTCTTTTTTGAACAATAATAATAATAAAAAAAAAGAGAGAAAAACGCCGTAATGTTTTTTAATTAAAGTTAATTACTTTGACAAAAAACTTTTCCGTCCATTTAACCACGGGACGTTTCCGCGGCCCCTCCGTTCCACCCACCGACGTTTCCCGTTTAATGGAGGGTGGACGATTCCGAGTCGGCGGCTGTTCTTGACGTATAAATAATACGAAAAAAAGGGGGCGAAAAAAAAACCGAAAATTTCCGCCAACGCGACCGGGGGTATTCTTTAATCTCTGGTTTTGAAAAGGAAATAATAAGGCGAATAAATATTATGGACAAGTATAACACATATTGCGTGTACGAGGGGCCAGACCGAAGACAATTTAAGATTGTCGTATCTAACTGATTTGAAATTTAACGACAAAAAGAATAGTCGAATTATACATATATATAAACCGCTACGTAAAAAAAAGGTTTTTTTTTCGAAATCCAAATTTTAAATTCGTTCGTTTAACATGATCGTAATAAGACTCAGGTTAATAAAAACCGAATACTTCAATCGTCTATAGTCAATTTACGTGCGTATTGGTAACTTCGATAACCTTGATGGTTAATTCGTACGTTATCTTTATGGTAATATTTAAATATTTTTAACGCGTTGTTTTTCTAAAAAAAATTATTCGATCCTTATACGCGTACGACGATTGAACGATAATTATTCGTACGATTTGGCAAATACATTCTAAAAGACTGATAACAAAAAATAAAAACCGTCAGGTGGGAATTATTTTTGCATTATGTACAACCAAACAAATGTGGACGACGTATAGCGTTCGAATAAACGCCGATTGTTAATTTCATTCTAATTTGGTTTTCGCCGGTAATTCCCGAATAGTGTACAACTGTTGGACGTGCAACGTCGAAACGATTCGTTTCGTTTTTTTCCGATTTTAGCGTACCGTCTTAACGATAAACGACAATTTAATATACTATACAAATTCGTTTTCATTTATAATTTCGCGAAAACTCTTTTTCGATTTCAGAGTCGATATTTATATAGTTTCGTTTCGCGGCGAGAAATTAAGATAAACCGATAGAAGTACGTCGCGAAAGACGAACGAGGTCGGAGCGAAAATTTAAGCGTATCGAAGGGGAAATTTCTTATCTTATATATATAGGATTAGAAGACGGGGGAAAAAGGAGGAATGTGTCTAGGTTGGTTATTTAATACGGGCGCGCGACAGTCGGTGGTACGTGTATCGGATACGTATCGTCGCCGAGTCATAAAACAACGCGATCCGGGCAAAAACGTTTCGCCGAGTTGCCGCGATACGTTTTACGGGAGTAGCCAAAAACGGCGGCAATGTAAACGGGCCCGAAAAATTTCGCGACCGATTACGCGATTTTTACGCGCGCATACACGAACGTACGTGTGCACGCCTGGTGGATTCGAATAATACGACGCTAGCGGAACGGGAAACGTTCGTGCGCCAACGTCGTAGCGCGGAATCGATACGGTTGTTCGTATATTAAACAGGCGAACGTCTAATAAGTGTCGAACGCGTCTAATAAGCGCGCTACAAATAAAAAGTCGCGCGTTTCGATATCGCTGTGCTTAATAAAAACCGTACCTTACGAATTTCTATCGTACCCCAACCACCATACGTTACAGGAGATTTGTCGCGACGGCCGTTGTCGTCCGAAATAGACGATATTATCGTCGGTATAGCGCGCGTCGCGCCGAGAGTCGTCGAAACTAAGCGTAATTTCCCCGCCTCCCCTTATCGCGAAACGAAACGTTCGCGAATAATAACACTCGGCGAACCATGGTAACGTTATCCGACTGACGCGGTTCGTTATACGGGACAAACGGTCCGAACGACGTCGCGGTTTTGTTTACAGTATTTAACGTACGGCGCGTGTAACCGTTAGACAAGACGGAACTAAAGCCGCCGTCACCGCGCACGGTCGCTGGCTAATAGTTCCCGACGTGTTCGCCGATCCGAGTAGTGGGTAACCGACGGAATAGGACGATTAATACGATACGAAGAATGCCGTCGAAATAATTTAAAAGTTTCGGGCGATCCGGAGAAAAAACAACGACGCAGGGGCGCGATCGGAAAACGATAAATTTATTATTATTCGATAACGGGACACGGACGTCGCGATATGGTTATAATCGTATCGCGCGTACCGTACGGTTAAAAGTTGAAACCACGCGCGGTCGAAACTCAAAACTCATTATACCGATACGCGCGCACCGTATATATTTTAGTAATTGAATTCCTCTCTTCGTTCGGGTTGGTGTGTGTGTGTGTGTGTGTGTGTGTATACCGTATATGTACGTATACATTGGCTTTTGTTTCGATATTAATTAACGAGTGGATTAATAATAATAATAATAATAGGCCGAGGAAAAGAGAAAATTAGATATTTGCTCTAATGGATTTCCGTACAAAGTACTCGACTAATATATATTTATATATATACGTATCGTAGAGAGTCGTAGGCGTACGTTCCGGGTTCTCGAATCTCGTTTGTTTGAAAGACGCGCTTACGGTTTATGTTGTACAAACATACGACGCGACGCGGGCACCAGGTCTCTTCACGCGCGTTCGGCGTAACGACGATTTAGCGAACGCGGAAATCGCGCGATGCCTCCTCCGTACCGCGATCGCCACGACAAAACACACACACACACATACAGCCACCCACGGACGGTATATTTGTTCGGTCGTCTTTCGTCTCTCCGTCGTCGGTCTCCCGCCGCCATCTTGCGTTTCGACGAACGCTCTCGACGACGACCGGTTCCGAATTCTTCGATTATTCCGCACAATCGCCGACAGTCGACTTCGGGGGGTTTGATTTCTCTTTAGCCCGGACCGTCCGTGAACATTTTGTCGCACCGGTAGCTCGGCACCTTCACTCGGGGGCGGGGGGGAGGGGAGCAAACGCCGTTAAAACCAAGTCCCGGGTGTGTGTTTGTACACGACGCGAACGGAACATTTCTATTCGACCGCGTTTCGTCACCGAACGAACCGACCGCCGTGTCCGGACCTACCCTGGACAAAACAAAAACGATCCGCAGTAACAACCCGATAATCGCGTGACGTTTTTTTTAACGCCCGAGAGATTGGGACGACGATCATTTATCGGGAGAGATTCGTGTGAGTAGAATTTCGATGTATACCAACGCTACGTTGGTGTGAAACCCGTAGTTCGCGACGAAACACTAAATCGGAATATTTTAATTTTTTTTTTTTGGTGGGGGGATAGGGGAAACACGCCGACGTTTACGTAACAAAGTATTTGGGGGCGAAAATCGAAAATGTGCCCTACGGGGAGGGCACCGGCTGTTGGTGACGGACGATTACGCGAAAGTACCGGGACGCAAACGGCGACACGGCGCTTTCGACAAAAATCGCGGCGTTCGACTACGAATTTCCCGGTGCAGAGCGCCGCCGTTGACCGTCGCCGAAGCGAACATAATTAGTACACCTGCGCGCAGTGACGCGATAACACCGAGGACGACCGTGGCAGCGTGAGTGTCAGGAGGGGAACGGTTAGCGGTGGCCGCACGTACCGTATAATTAATTCTCTCTCCGTAGATAGTTTCGGTCGCTGGAACAACCCGTGGTGCGCGCACGGGATGGGGGGGGGAGTTCGAGCGGCGAATTAATATCGCCGACGAATCGAAACGCGAGGCTGCGCGCGGCTAAAAATAAAATACGTGCCGCGGTGGTCGGACGTTAATAATGTGATTCGGGACTTCTTCTCCGTCTCTTTACGGTCCCCCGTAGCCCGTCGTTCCCGCGCGTCTCCGCACAAACGCAATAAATTTCGATTCCGGGACGAATATACATATATATATATATATATATATATATCCCGTAATAACGCGCGTGCGGTACGTAAGTTTTTCTGTCCGTCCCTTCTAGCGCGCTCGTTCTGTAAACACGTGTAGGATCGACGACACACACACACACACACACGTGCGCGTGTTATTATTATTACACTCGTACAGACCGCGCACGCGATCGATGGGTATCGCTAAGGATTAATAAACACCGTCACCTCTTCCCCCGTTCCAAGTTTTGCTTCTCTCTTTCCGCGGTAGTTTTTTCCGTCGACATGGTCGTCCGAAACCCGCGACCATGTGTTCCACTCCCCCCCCACCCTCACCTATGTCCGGCGTACGGCTGCCCCGTTTTTTTCCACGCACATACGAATACAGATCGTGTATAACACACGGACCGATAGATTTCGAGAGATTTCCACGCCGACGTGTTTTTCGACCGCGTGTCTTAGCGGAGAATTAAACGAAATCTATTGTATAGTGTTCGCCGCATCATCCGCCGAGCGTTTTCTTTTTTACCGTACGCGAATAGATACGAAACCGATATCGCGTTCAAAAATGTTACCAGACCGATGTTCGTTCGTATGTCGCGTTGTTGTTTTTCATTCCACGCTGTTGTTTGGATAGCGTGCGTTTCGAATAAACATACGTGTACGCGCTACAATAACGAATCGTAAACATTCAATCGTGTCGGCGAGCACACACACACACACACACACACACACACGTAACGTTGCCGCGTTGTCCGTTTGATTTTAACTCGATTAGTTCGCGACAACGAATACCATCTTTATCTTCTTGGGCCGGGCGAGCCGACGAATTCAATTTGCCAACTCCCGGGACATGCGTTGTACGTTCACACAGTTCCGCCGTCGTGTTCGTCTACGATAACCGGGGTTCTGATTCGAAGGGACACAATCGCTTTAATTTTTTCTTCGGATTTTGGAGGGATAACGGCGGCGAGACGAACGAAACCGAAATAACCATATTTCTATATATATATATATATTTCGAATAAAAACTATCCGGGAACCGACCACGTCGAACGTTTTTACGACGTACGCGAAAAACGTTCGCGGACGAAATTCAAAACAAAATCGTAGAAACCGACGTACTTGTCGCGCCGGTGGGAATTCGCGAAAAATTCGCTTCGGTATCGTCGTCGCGTATATAATTGACCGCGTTACGACACAGTCGTATTTCTCATCACGCGCGTAATATGGAAATATATTATACCCCCGGGCGGCGCGTAAAACATTATATAAACCGTCGTTTGTGCGCCAGTTATACGCACACGCGCGCACCCCGTGTCGTTAATATCCGCATAATTTTCCGCATTCTAAGCCTTTCAAAATTCCTTATGTGTGTATACCGTACTACGACGGGACACACGCATATACGCGTATATATATATATATATACGTATTACGACCCGTGGAGGGATATTATACAAACCAGACTTGTCGGAAGATCTCTTCCCCGGCCCGGTCGCGGCGTGTGTTAACCATTAAACACATTGACGTTATTCCAACATCCCCCGGAAGTCGCGGACGCCGTGCGGGTTCATTAGTACCGAAGTTACGAGGGTATTATCGGACGGTGAGGGGTATTTCGGTTATCCCATAAATTCATAAGGATTTCGGCCTTTTAGTATAAATGTGCGCGCGCGCGCGTGTATATATATACACACACACACATGTGTGTGTGTGTGTATACACGCCTACGGAATCGCCCGCGTTAGATTAAACGAATATAAACGTAACGTAAGCGCGGTGGACTCGCCGAAGGCAATTTGAAAAACGATACGTTCGGATTAAAACGTTAAATATATCGACGCGCCGAAGCGCGTTCGTTTTATAAATCTTCCGCGTTAGCCGACCGGGTCGGCGGGTCCGTCGAGGTGTACGCCCGTGTTCGACGCGGGACGATATAAAACTACTCGCCGGCGGGACCACCGGACGTTTCGGGCACGACGTACTCGGACACGTAAATCGGCGTATTATTCGCCGCGCCGATTCCGGTCTAGTGGTAAATCGCGTCTACTGTTTACGGGCGCCCGTGTCCGCGATTCCCATTATTTCCCGTTATCCGTTTAATCGCCGCGCGTGGCCAAGAGCATCGAATTCAAGCGCTGCAGTATCGCTGCTTGTATCGTTGGACGCGTCGAATCGTGAACAGGCGGGTACACGGATCGTGTTGGACGACACCGCGCGATATTTCGTTCGGTTCCGAAACGTGTTTTACGCGACGGCCAGACGTTTTATTTTCCGTCGCCGTGCGCTCGGCCCCCTCGGAAAACCGTCGGAATCGACTTGCGTCGATACTACGCCGTTCGTTAATACCTACCCCGGCGTACCTATAACGCCGTCACGTTTCGATTACACTATCGCGTTTTTGGCACACCGCTGCTACTGTTGCCGCGGTGTTTAACAACGATTTACATTTAGCGGCGAATCAGAGGCGATTATCCGACGGCGGGATGGCTGGCCATCCGCCGCGATATTATCGTCCACGAATTATTCGTCGTGTTTTCGAATCGTCTCGTTATAGCATCCCTTAACGTTCTCCCTTCGTTCGCGCGTTTTTAATTTATGTTTCTCTTCCGCTTTCTCTCTTTCTCTCTCTCTTTTATTCTTCCTTCCCTATCTCCTTCTTTATACACGTTATAAACCGTTCCCGTGAAATCGGCAAAAAACTAAAAATAAAAACTCGAGTTTTTTCCCGTTAAGGTCTTCCCGAATATATTCGAACCGCGAAGAAAACCCTTAATTCCTCCAAAATTAGATCGCACTCCTTCTTTCACGTTCGTCCTCTTTTAGAGTATATACGTAAGTGATACCGTTAATCGACACACACACATACACACACATTTCTCGGACGGAATCCTTCGCTGACCGAGAATCGTGTATAGTATATTTGGGTCGCGATTAGGCCCGTGTCGATCCTGGAACCGTTCCAGTTAATTTCGCTCCGCAGACAAAGAGCTTTAACGGACCCAAGGCACGGGCGACCGATCGCGCGCGCCCGAGAGAGACAATGCGTGTGACAGAGATGTAATGTGTGAGGGAGAGAGAGCGAGTGAGAGAGAAGGGGTGAAACGCGCGCGACACTATTTTCGTACCCGAGATTTATCGGAACGCCTACGAGATAAAAGCTTATTTTCCTTTTAAACGACCCAAATCCTTGTAGCGGCATTTGTATATTGAAAAAATATATGCGTGTACGACACGCGCGCGCACGCAACGCATAAAAGGACGGCCGGCGGACGTGGTGGCGGTGCGGGGTGAAGGGACGGAAACGCGAAGTGGCCGCGGACCGGGGGTGGGGAGGACCGCACAATGCTCTATTAGTGGCGCGGGTACCCGGCCACCGATCCGCGGCCCCGGAAATAGAATATTGAACGGTCTCCATCAGAAATAACTCGCCGCTGGTACGGAAACCTAACCGCCGCGGCGCCCGTAACGTAATAATATTTTTTCAACGGGCGCCACGCGCGCCCGTTTCTCGTCCACGACTAGCGGCCGTTTTATTTTCGACGAACGCGCGTGTTATTTCGTCTATGGCGGACGAGAATCGGACGGACCGCGCGACAATCGAACTTCCCGCGCGCGACCAACGTCGTGACCGTTAATTCGCGAATTCGACCGTATTTTCGCCGAACGCGTATATATTCCGCGATCCTATTCGTCCCGTTCGGTATTTTTTTCGCGGACAATTCCTCCGGCCACCCGAAATAAGTCGCCCCTCAAAACGTACCGAGCCGTTTACGTAGTCATTACGGGTGTTCCGGGGACGCGACCGGATTATTAACGACGACGAATAATAATAATAATAATATTACGCTACGGTCAGAAGAAAGCGATTTTCAACGTTTGAGGTCCGAGTTCATTTTCCGTTCGACTCGTTTACGTACATAACGTCAAATACGTACGATTTAAGTAATTAGTTATACGGCCGGTCTCGATAATCCGCTCGTATATATTCACGAATCGTCGTATCCGTCGTATTTACTTTCGTCCCCCGTCCCCCTCCCCGAAAAATACCGCGCATTATTCGCGCGATACCGGGTCGCCGCGCGTCTCTGACTAAATACGTATATTATTTATATTCGCGGCGCGCCTTAAAATATATAAAATACTATATCGGTCACGGGCGGCCCGGGTCGGCGGAATGAAATATTTTTCGAATAGCGATGGACCGAGGAAATATTCGGCCGGCGGCGTGGCGATACGGACCGTTGAATAATTCGCGGTCCGAGCGCGCGTTAATCGACCGCGCGGTACGCTTACGGTTATAAAACATTCAAAAACCGACCCGCCGTCTTCGGCGATCCGGACGCGGGACGGACCACGATCACCGACCGGCACACGCGCGGGCCGCGCCGTACACGAAATTCCTCGGCCGCGCGAGCGCGGCCGAACTTACGACATTCCGGCGTTTCCGGATACGCCGAAATCGATCGTACACAAAAGCGGGCGCGAAACGTTTTCGTTCCGACGTAGGACACCGCGACCGCCGGCGACGCGCGGAATTGCCGTTCCCGTTAAATTAGTACCGGCCGATGCCGGTACAAAAACGAAAAAACGCTCGCGTTTCTGCCGGACGTACACCACACGTACACGAATCCGCCACGTCCGAGCGTTCCGGCGTACTTAACTTTAATATATTATTATTACCTTCGGTAACTGTCGATCGGACTTTTTCGCGTATATACAGCAACGGTGCGAACCGTTTTCCAATTCCCCCCTACCGGAAAAGGTAACGTTGATTTCGAAACCAAACGACAATCGGTTAAACGCGCGTATCACGTACGGTCATCCGTATTCGCGGGTTTCGTCAACACGCGTTTGAAATTGGACGGGAGACGCACGCGCGCGTATTGTTTTCGTTTTATAAATCGCGCGCGGTCGAATAGAAATAGACGTCCGTACGGGCAGATTAAATCTCAATCTAGCGTAAAGTGTGGCCCCATGTCGCCCCACCAGCCATACACGCGGCGCGTCTATTACGGTAATGACGACGCGTTTATGTTGTTGTTATTGCCGTTAACGGCCGAACCGATTGTGCGGCGGTTGTAAGGCGGTTATTATTTATAAACGTTCGGATAACCGTCGTTATTCGTGTATCGCTCCACGGAAAACCCACGAACGGGCCGAAATATTTCGTCCGCGAATTACGGCGCGAACGTCGTGACGTCCACTGAGCGCGAAAATCACCGTGCCGCTCGTCCCGTTGTAAATGACCGTTGGTAAACGACAGCGACGCGGCAAACAATCGTACTCCGGGACCCGACGGCGGTATTGTGACGTAACGTACGTGTGTACACTGTCAACCTCTGAGCGAGCAACCTACAGTTTTTCGGAAACGATTTTTCTCGAACGACGACGCTAATCGTTTACGACGGTTAGGCAATTTGGACGTAGAACGTAAAAGGAATACCGCGCGCGAACGCGGTCCGAACGAATTTTTACGCGCACATCCTCCGAATCGGCGATCAAATCCGGTCGTAACTACTCGTCATCGTCTTAGGAGGAAGGTTGAACGCGGTTCCCGAAACGATTCGCGAAAATTCCGCCCGATAAACGGCGAAATGAACGCGAAATGGCCGATTTCGCGTTTGACGTTATCGACATGTACGTAATCGAAATACGCGTCTCGTAGGATGTATCCCCCCGTCCACTCAAATATTCCGAATAAAAACAATAACGGTACCGCTTAAACGGCTTTCGTTACTATTTTCGTTTCGGCCTTTTTCGAAAACAACGCGCGACCCCGAAAAACAAACGAAAATCCATTATCGGCCGAACGGACGACGACGACGACGGCGTCTTTTTAACCGTTCGCGCTGTTGCACTCGTCGTCGCCATCGCGTCGTTTCAAGTGAACTTCGGCTCCGAGTAATTTAAGGGTTAATTCGAGTACACTTTTGTTTGTATTGCTCGCGCGCGAAAAGTATATTATCGTTAATAATTCTCGACGCGTACGCTAGTCTCGAGTACAATCGCGCGCTTGATTTTTCTAGTGGAAGGTCTCGGTATGCATTCGACGTGTTACTTAACCGTATTTGCCGGGTTTACTTTCTGAAGACCCGAAACGACCGGATATACCGTTAATTATCCTCGAAAAAGTCTCCCGTCGTTTACGAACGCGTTTATTTCGCCGACGGTGATTGGTAAACACGTATCGAGAATTAACTACGAAAGATAATCGGAAGGGGGGGGCGAACGTTTAACGATCAGTGAACGTTTTTCGTTTCGAATAGTCGCGCGGGCTCTTCGACCAAGAGAAATCCAAAGGAGACCACTATTCCGTATAATATCGTACGAAAATCCCGACGACGAACGTGCCACGCGAATACGGAGGTACCGTATTTCGTTTCGACTCCGAAAACCGTCTCGTTCAAAAGCCGCAAGTCCCGAAAAACATTCCATCGTCGTCGCGCGAACATTCGGCGATTGTAAACCGTGTACGGTATTATACATAATTACCAGACGACGGTTGTCCCCGGACGTGGACGTACAAATATGTATTGCCGTCGTCCCGGACGGGAAATCGCCGCGGGATTTATGACGAAACACGGTTGGCTCGGTTCCCGCCGAATTTATTAATAGCGCGTCGTCGAGCACACCCGGACGCGACGATATTCGTCCGGTTCGGCCGTAATTTATCGAAGTAATTATCTCGTTCGCCGTTATCGTCTCGCTAACCGTAATACGACAGTATGTCCGCGTATTGTCGGAACGCCGTCATGTCCCGGTGAAATCGTTCGTACGGGTCGTAAACATTCGGGAAAATTAAACGATAATCTCGCGAGCCGCGGGGAAACGATTCGCGCGGACTTTCGGAACTTTTTGAAAACGCCGCTCTCGTAGTCGCACGGCCGTACGGAACTCTCCCGGACCATCCGGAAAGTAGACGCGCGCTAACCGTAAAGCGCCCGAATTCGGAAAAAATACCGTACGGCCGCTTTTGGTATACGTAATACGGAATATAGTAACGTCACGGCAGTCCGGCGTATTATTCTTAATTTACCGAGGTCGAATCGGCGCGCCGTTTAAAGTCGCGATTAGTAGCAATACTATTCCGTCTCGCGTCATCGTCGTCGCGACCGGTAATTGGAAAGGGGACGTCGTTCGAATAATATCGAGTCAACAACCGCCGCTCGTGCACACGGCGCACCGTGCGCTTTGGTCATTTCGTCGTCGTCCGGATCCGACGCGAGGTTATCGATCGTTGTACACTCCCTTAACGTCGAACGCGACCGGACATTCGAACGTCGTTTCCGTTACGAACCGGTGGACTAATCGCGCGTTCGATTCCCGGACCACGAATTGTTTAAACGACGTTTCGGCTGACGGCGAATAGCGCGTTAATTAGTTCGGTAAAATAGCCCGGTCGGTCGCTCGTGAACGGTCGTACGATTCAGTGAATCGCCCCGGAGTTTTCGGACGTCAGAAACGGAGTCTGGGTAACCGAACAACAGTAGCACGTACGCCGTGCCGGCGTTTCGAATCGAATAATATAAAGGACGAACGGTCGTTTCTCTTTTTCGCCGCCAATGTTCGAACAACGACTAGGCGCGTAATATGCGCGCAAATGTCGTCGGGTCGACGCGTTCCGATCGTAAATTACGAGCTTATTCGACCTATATGCCGACCGGTGGCCCGTCGAATAATTGAAAACGAATATCTTCACGGCGTTAGCTCGGAAGTAAACGGTTTGTTTCTTACCCGTCGTCGCATTTATGTTTGATACTCTTCGGGCATACCGCGTGTGTGTGATAAACATTTCACGGTTTATGCAAATTTGTCCGTAAAATAAACGTAATAAACGTACGGTGAAAGTGTTATAGGATATGGACCTAATCGAAATTATTTACGCGATTCGAAATTCGCGAAAAAGGCGTTTAAAAATCGGTCCGTTTTAATACGTATTATCCGTAATATTCTCGTTTTCGGAATTGTCGTTACAGTCGCGTCGTGTTCGATTTTTTTTATTTAGAAAAGAAAAGAACGATCGTAATTTAAAATCGTTTCGCGAGGGAAGGCCCGCTTATTGACGGATAACGTTTCTGCAAATAGCCAGAGGTTATCGTTGCCGTCGTGTTTTCGACCTACCCGTTTCCCTCGACGTATCCGTCCGCGCGTGCGTTCGCCAATCGAAAAATAAAACGTAACGCCCAACGGCCAAAGCAATGGAGAAACGTTTTCGGAACTACGGCGCGAGCTATACGACATTTCGTTCGCGGCAAAACGAACTGGCGAAGCTGCCGACGGACAATATTGCCGGGCAACGTGCACGTTTTACCGGAAAAGCGTTCGCGTGTTCGCGGTACCGTTACGGGCCATACGGCGAGTGGCCTCGGTCGCTGCAGACGCCGACGTAGCACCGTCGGTATTTCGTGCACAGGTTCGGCGCAACGACAGAAACAATTATCGAGAACTGTTACGCCCGCCGTAGTAGTAGTAGTAGTAGTAGCAGTCGTCGGTCATTAATCACAACGATAATTTGCCGTTTCCGAAGGGTCTGCTGATAAGTAGTAATTCTCGTGAGAGGGTCGACGGATATTTTGTCGTCGTTGACAGGACGCTGGGGTGGGTTGGCGGGTACGCGCGATCCGTTTCCGTGTGTGTGTGTGCGCGCGCGCGCTGTGTGGGGTGGCGCGCGCGCACGCACGAAAACCACCGCCGCCGATGTACGTCGAGTGGATGAATGGGAAGACCGTGACCGGCACGGTTGCCGGCGGTCCGTGTGTATATTATTATATCGTCGTGGGGTAAGCGCTCGGAGCGCGTACGTACGATCTGAGCGAAAAATAATAACCCGAAATGCGTACGCGAAAGAGACGCGGACGCTTTTAAACGGAAGTACGGAAAAGAGCGGAACGGTTGTTTCGGCTTTGGAAACGACGGCGAATGGGTCGAAAAACGATTCCGACCGGCGCTAGTATAGCGCGCCGTAAATTGCCGAATACGACATACGCGTGCGATCCGCTCGGCAAACGGTTCACGTTTCCAGCGAAAACGGGCCGACAATTTCGGCGGGACACTGGCCGCCTTGAAACGTAGGAATTTTGCGTCATGTACGATCAACGACCGCGCTGCCGTCTTATTGTGCTCCTCGCTGGTATCCCACGGCACTCGCGTGGTGAACGAAACGGGAGGTTAGGAAAACAACAACAATATCGCCTCGAACCGCGTGTTGTGAGGTAAATCACGACGAATCGGACGAGCGCATATTGGATACGACGGACGGGACACAAATGTTTCCCGATTTTCGGTTTAGTCTTGGACTAAACGTGTGCCGTATTTATCGCGATCAATCGAAAACCGTTTGATAAACGTATTAACGGAAATCGACTACGAGCTTTATTTATTTACCGGAATACGCGATCGTCGATAACGATTAGACTGCCCGTTGATCGGGACGAGTGTTTCAAGATTTATATGTATATAGCCGTGGCCGCGGTATTCGCGGGGCGTGTATCGTGCGTTTGACGTCCGAAACGATCTACGGCCCGACGGTAGGCGTGTATATTCCGCGGGGTTTTGTCTCCTATTTGTATTTCGAAACGTTTTCCGGGGTCGGACGTCGAGAGGGGACGCGTGTTTCGCTTATTATTTAGACGTAAAATAGCCCGAGGAAATAAACGTGACCGGGGCGGAACGTATCGTTAACGTACGTGCCCGAGAGTAAAAGCGAATGTTTTTCAAAATTACGTTTCGTAAGTAAATCGAATATACAGAGTTCGCCGATTTTACGGCAACGTCGGGCGGTTACGTTCCCGGGAAAAACGCGCGGATTTATTTCGCGAACGGCGGGGAAAACGTGCGAATATATGATCGTGTAACGTGTGACGTCGCTTTTCAGTGCGCGTATACTGGCGTTATACGCAACACGACGGCAAAAAGGAATTCGGGTCGTAAATAAATAACGAAGGTTTTCGAACGTTTCGCTTATCCAAGGACGCCGCCGTGGGCGTCTAAAGCCGGGTTTTCTTAAATCTTTCTTTTCGAAATCGTAATACGTGTTTGTGTGTGTGTGTGTGTGTGTGTGTATATACACGCGCGACGTCGTTTCGTAGCGCTTTAATAATTTAATCTAACCTCCGTTATATTATGCGAACGCGCGCGAATAGTATATTAGATTGTAGGCGATTCGTGAAATTCTAAAAGTCACGTACGACGATCCATGAATGCTTTATTATACAACAATAATATAACGGGCGTAGCGTTTTACACAGCGCGTTCTCCGTTCGATTTACGGACCGTGTTAGTGTTTTATGATTACGGGTCGAGTTCCGGATAGATACGTCGGCCATATGTCCCGGGACGCGTACAAACGTTCGCTGTCGTACGCCAAATACGTCCGCGTGGCGAACGGTGCGTTCAATAGAATTGCGCCTAAAAGTTGGCGAAGTTTCGTTCCGCGTTCGCGCTAGAAATACGCGTAAGAGCGGTCTAATTTATTTCGGAACCAATAGGCGGTCTCTTTTATTATTATCGCGCGCGGGGGACGGGCGATTTTATTATTATAATAATTTTTTTTGTCCGTCGGTTCCCCCCCCCCCGAATAGTTTGCCCGAAAAAAGTACGCGTTCACAAAAAGGGACGGGAAACATTCGTACGAACTACGTAATATTTCGAACGCATATATTCGGTAATGCTCCTTTTAAACCGTTGAACATTAATGGCTCGGTTAAAATATGATTATTCCGTACGAGCGTACCCACGAAAGATAAATATATCCGTTTTCGTTTTAAAGTAAAATATGTTGCCGATAAAACTTACGGCGTACGTTTTCAAATTGATCGGGTTTCTTTTTACGCACAAAACCGAGGAACGTTACTACGGCCGTCGGCGCCGTTTTAGTATTCGAATATGGGTTAGAAAGAGAGAGAGAGAGCCAAAAGGGACACGGCCTTTTACGACAAAATAACGTTCGTATTAATTAAACGTTCATTGGTCCATTCGTAATCCGTATTACTTAAATATTTTTTTACCAAAATCAGATTTACTTTAAACTGATCTCGTCGTTATAATTTTTAATTCGATCGATTTTGTATATATATATGTATATATATATGAGACTCTGTCGTTTGTTTATCGATCGTCGTTAGCGAAGTAATTTTGTTTAAATATAGACGACGGAGCTAGTTGGTTCGTTCTATTAATGCTTCGACAGGCGACAGGTTGTCCGTTCTAGTGTTTCGTTCACTGTCGCCTATAACAATCGTATTATTCGATTACCGACGAACATGTAGAAACGCTATGGAAAGTTGTAAATTGTCGAAAAACCGATTACTATTTATCGTTCGGACGTCTGACGGAAATTTTAATTGTTCGCGATTACGACGGTCGCGGCGGTTTTTGTTAACCGAAACGTACGGTCGAAATGTCGTGCGCGTCTACGAGAAAATTTCGCCGGTTTTTCGAACTTTGTCGGTAGCCCTTCGGCGCGCCCCGGGCAAATATCCGAATAGCGACCCGACCGACTAGATACGGTTTGCCGGCAAGCAGAGCGTTGACGGTGGTGCCGCTACTAGACGAAACCGTCGGCGGACCGTCGTATAACAGCCGATCGAATCCAACGATCGACCAGAAGTCCCGAAACCGTTTCGAAAAACGTACGTGTTCGCGAATATCGGCCACGGGTTGTACTTACGTGGCGATACGTGTGTGTCCGTGTACGGACCGGGGAGGGGGGGGGTCGATCCAGCCCGCCGCGGAATTAGCGCGGGCGGTACTTCAATTTACGTCGGCCGAACGCCGGTCGACTCGACCCCGGCGGTCGAACGGCTTAAGTGTCCGGCTCGTACCGTCCTAACCTAAATCGTCGACCGCCGCCTAACCGCATTACGCACGCGCCCGAACGGCTCGCCCAATATTCGTTTGTCCGCGCGCGTTTGGTCGACGACGTTCCCGCTCCGTTTTATTAATGCGGCGTTACCGTTAAGTCCGCGAAACGATCGCGTGCGCCCGTCCGGTACTTACGAGCGGACCCCTCGTATTACGTTCCAAGCGTATTTAGAAGGGTTTCGTCGATTCAAAAAACAACGTGTAAAACAAAAACGAAAAACCGACACGGTCCCGCCAATTCTATAACTAGACGCGCCACTCGCGGATGGCCGAGCGAACAACGCACGGCGGTTGAGACCCGTCGTCGAATAATTCGCGGAACACGATCACGTACTGCCTACACTCGCCCGGGTTGGGTGTGGCGAACGGGTCCGTAGACAATATATTACCGGTACGTTCCGGTTAATTAAACGTAGGTCGTCGTTTCGTCCGCGACGTACCGACGAACACCTGTCGGCCGTTAACGGGTATTAACCAATCGCGCACGGTGTTCTTATTTTAGATAATAATAAGTGATAATTGGCGCGTCGGCCGCCCCATTAGTTCCCGAATACGACGGCCAATGGTAAACAAAAACGTTCGAGACGGCGGTTTTTGTTTTGGACGTTATCGCGTCCGGGCAAATCTAACCGCGACGATACCGCGTACCGTTCGGGTTTCGACGAGCCATTCGACGTAAATAATTTAACATAAGACCCATCGGCGGTGGTGACGGGGCGGCGGGTGAGACCCATTATAAAAATTGGACTCGCGACGAGGTTCTTTCTTCTGTTTATCGTATTCGGCGAAAATCCCGACTACCGTTTTCGCGCGTTCATTTCCGCCAGCGAATAACTCGCGGATTACTATTCGGCGTTTCTTTTCGAATAGTTTCTAAATAGCTGCCAGTTAGAACGCCGTTTTCTTGCCGGGGATTTCGGCGTTACTTTTCTCCTTGCGTCTCTCGCGAGCCCGATTACACCGACGCGATTTGTCGCGCACGCCTAGCGGCCGCTGGTGTGGCGACACGCGTTCCTTTTCCACGAAAACAGACCGTACACGGCTCGGGCGGAATGACGCTCGTTAGACGATAAAAAAAAAAAAAAATGTACGGCGGAGCGGAAAAAAAAATCACGAACATCTCGTCAACGGGGCGAGGAAACTGCGGCCATTATTTTCGAATCATATGCTTCGCCCGTCATCGTTGGATAACATATTTCATTTATGAAGCCATCCACAAATATTAGATCGACCCTATGAGTCACGAGGCAACTGTGTATGTGTGTGTGTGTATCTTTTTTTCCCGTTCAAATAAACAGTAAAATATATACCGCGTTTTTTTTAAAAGACGATCGAACGTAAAAATACGCATAATATACGTATATGGTTTATAATGCGTGTAATAGCTGTCGTATATATGTCACGTCTCTAAATATGTATATATTTTATCTACGTGTGTTTATTAACGAGGTTTTTCGAAATAAAACTTCGATAGTTCGATTGTAGTTAAACGAAATTAATTTTTTCATCGTAAACACGTTAAACATAGTTTTAACTATTCTTACGCGTTATCGTTTACAAATTGAACGAAAATATAAACGGCGTTCGTGCGTTGGAAGCGTATTACGTCGTTAGAGAACAACGTCCCGAAACGATAATTATTTATAGAATTTATATAGCGCAATTTGTGAAATAAACGAACTGTTCACGACGTTCGAACACATTTTATTATGTTCGCGTACACGTTCTAAACACTGTATGTTTGCATTCCTATTCCGAAGTATTTGTAGAATATAAAAACGAATTTCCCCCACGGAGAAAACGACGTACTCGTAATAAGTTTATTAATTACAAACCAGTCCGAATATAAATGCATTTACAATGGCCGTAGCTCCGGTATAAAAAAACACAACGCCGGTGTTTACGATAAACGTAATTTTTATTTGTTAATAGACGTCACTTAGGTCGGACCTTTATCGATCACTCCCTTGTATTCGGAAGCCGAATAACAAATGGCGCCACTTCGAAAACAAATTTGTCGACGTAAGTTCAAAAGTTTTACGAGACGGTGCTCCGCTGGCCCGTCGGCTCCGCGGCGTGTTCGACGAATTCGCACCTTCGACGTTGGGCGTGTGTGTACGTGTGTTCGGTGGTAATTATTTTGGCATTTAGGGGCGGGCGGGATCTCGCGGCGATACAAACGCGAATTTCGCCGATCGAAAACAAACACACAAAAACCAATCGTGTTCGTAAGAACAATACCTTCTATTTGGAATCGATTTGTGCGGCGGGCGCGACAAGACGGGCGGATTAATCGGAGAACGAAATCGGCCTACTCTCGGCGGTTACGTCGAACGAAAATCTACCCGTGACGTAACAAAATATACATATATATATATTATGTCGCGCGGTCCCGGGAATTTATTACGCGACGCGTCGAAATGAAAAATCAAGACGCCTTTGTCCGTTTAGTCGACGTTTCCGTGTCCGGTAATTTATTTCGGACGGAATGCCCGGAGTTGTACATCTCGGACGACGGAATTGACCGTCGAGGCAGGCGGATGTCTCCTTGCCTACAATATATATATATATACGTTAGGCTGTTCTCTTACCACGCCGTCGGTCCGTTCCTCGGTTCGACCGTCCGAAACCGTGTTTGGGGCTCCGGCGATATTTTGCCCGCTCCGCCGGCGCCCGTTCGCGAGAAAACCGTATTGGCCGGCGCGATTTATGTACACGACGGCGCTCGTTGACGGATTACGCAATTCGGAAGCGACGTCAATAACGCCGACGCGAAAATATCTACAAATAGCCTACCGATATCGGCACGCGAACATTCGCGTATAAAATACGGTCGCGCCATTCACCTTCGGGTTCTTTCCGTGCCGGCCGAAGGGTACCGAAGCGTGCGTCGACCCCCCCCCCGATTTTTCGTAACAATCGATTACGACGAATACGCAGTAGCTACACACGTATCGTCCGGAGGTTGCGACAGTTGCGTCCGGTATGGTTTTCGCGGTTCTCGACGAAACGGAACAGCACGCGGTCCCGTAATTTTGACGGGCAATCCGTTCACGCGATCGTCGAAATTCGTTCGGCCGAATCGGACCGGTGTGTGTCGACGCGAGAACGAAAACGGTTTTTTTTTTTAGAAAACGTAAACCACGAATTTCGTAATCGGCTAACGTTATTTATTCCCGGACGCTTCGGTCGACCGATTTATATTTACCGACCGGCCAATATAGTCGCTTTAATCGAAACGACCGGAACAGTCGTTCGCCTCGTCGATTTCGGCGGATCGAAACGAATTAAACCGACGGACATTGTGGATAGCCCCAAACACATAATCGAGACTATTTATCGTCCGTGCAAGAGTGGCGGTTCGTATTTTTACCGCGCGTATTCGTAAACGACGGTCGGACATTTTCCCCTTTCCCCCCCTTTACAACAAAATGAACGTTTGTTCGTGTAATCGTAACGAACGACGGTCGACAATTTCGGAACGACCCGTTTAAGAAATGGGGGGGGGTGTGGGTTATTACATAGGAAACTAGGTTTTTCCACGGCGACATGTAAAATGGTGACGAATTTTAGTGACATTAATTTCAATTAACTGACGAACGACGAACACCGAATCGAGTGTGCACGTAGTACTGCCCACGTACGTTAAACCGAAGCATTGAGACGTTTCCGCAAAACGATTTTAGAAAATAATAAAAACGATTTCTCGAACGTCCGACCGTGCGTGATCGGCTGTTCGATGATACCTACGTGTATATATATATATATATGTTGATATGTATGTACGTATACTTGCCGCGGCCGTGTCGGCGAATTGGAAATTGATGGCGTTTTTTAATCGTCACGGTTCGGAGGAAACCGTAAGGTCGAAAACGTCGACGGTCGAATAAGTTACGGCCAAAACTCAGAGTCACCCCGCCCCGTTTTTCTATACGCTTTCTTCTCGATATATATTTTTCGATACTTACGGCGTACGTACCCGACGAACTTTTATTATTATATTTCGGTCGTAAATCTCCAAGCAGTTTGCGCAATTGTTCCGTATCAGAGGAATACTTATACGGATTATAGGGCGGCGGGAGTATTTTTTTTTTTTTTTTTTTATTCGACTCCGGTTATCATAAAGACCGTACAACGACCTACTCCGGACGACTTGATAACGTCAAGGTGCCTATGTAATATATACGCGTGTTATATATATATATATATTTTGTGTGTGTGTGTGTGTGTGATATTACGTTGGCGCGCAGGTGCGTTTAATAGGGCTTAATGTACATTATACAGTGGGGTTCAAAGTATCAATTTATATTTGGTAATTCACGTTTGATTTGTGTTTTCGCCCAAATTGCCGTCACTACGTTCCGTTCGAGCGCCCTCGAAAATAATACGATTTCGCGAAAACCGTCTCGTCTACGGGCATCATTAATTAGGTAATTAGACGGGGTGAATAGGGGAGGGCGGGCGCGTGAACACTTAAAATCTCGTTATAACGCTCAAAAACATTTCCCGGGTCGGAAACCTACGCGCGGGAATTTAAAATTATCGCCAAGAGTTCGGCGGGGCGGCAGCTTCGCTCGTTAGTTCGACGTTCGTTTTAAATATAAAGCGTTTTCCAATACACGCGTACTACGCCGAAGTACCGTTCGTCGTTCTGTTTTTTGCCGAACGTTTTCGTGAACCGATAAAAACCTTCGCGTTTTTTTCTCGATTTTCGCTGAGTCCTCGGTATCGTTTATTACTTAAACGTACGTCGAATTTCCGCGGTTTCACCGCGACACGTGTACACAGCGTAACGGCGAACCGCCGAATTCGCAATACGAATAACTCGTCCTTTCACAAGGTTCCCAGAAATAATAGCGCGATAATTCGATATTTTTGAAGCCCGGAGGTACAAAACTTGCGTTCAAAGCGGAAAATTTGTTCGTTCATTATCGCTTTTTTCCCCCGTCGAATCGGTTTTGAACGTCGGCGTACTAATAATAACGAGCTCACCGTGGGGCGAAATAATAACGACCATCTCAGTGGCATACAAAGGCGCGTTTATCGGCAATATGTTTCATAATATTAAACGAGATCGTAACGATAATCGATTACAACTTGAAATAATTATTCGACCTTCGTACAGTTTTTAAATTAAAAATCCTACAAATATTTACGTATATATACGAAAATTAATTACGAATCGGAATCGTTATTCGCCGTACGCGACGACGACGACGACGGCGGGGTTTTTTCGTAATATCGTAATATTTTCTTTTCGACGAAATTGAAAAAACCGATTACTATCGACCGTACCACGGTCACCCACACGCGTTCCAATTTCAAAATACAGAGACGGCGGCCGCCCGTTCGCGTCCCGTATACAATTTTAATCGCAATTTTTCACGTCCGCACAAGTCCGGGACTTCTACGTAAGAAACGAATTACGTCGGAGCGCGGCCGTTTAATTAAATATGCAAATAACTTTGGAAGTATAAAATTTGCGATAAGGGAACGCGGAAGGCGCCGTGCTAATGACAGTTTAAGGCGGACGGCCCGTTTATACGGTTGAAACGGAAGCCGGTGAAGGGGAATCGGAAATTGCCGTGTCTAATGCCAGCCAGTTATCGCGCACGTCGGTTCGCGAGTGTTCCGCCTCTGACCTAACCTGGTGCGTGTTTCGACGAGATCGCGATTATCTGATAGGCACGAAAACGAAATGCCGTTATCAAAAGTGGCGACAGTCCCGCGATGTTATACATTTCCGCTTCGTTACGAGTCTTTTTTTATTCGCGTGAAACGACGCGTGCGAAATGTTTCCCGTTTCCGTTCCCCATGGAATCCGCCGTTCGAACGATCGTCCGTTAGCTAATCGACGCGGATCGACGACCGGCCGGCCGTTGGATTATAGCGAAATCCGCTTTTGCGTCCAACCCGCCGCGACCATTTTCCCGGTGATTCACCATTCGGAAAATGGCGGATACGAGCGTATTCTGTTCGGTTCGTCACTAAAGAAAACACACTCGATCGTTCGGCCCCCCGAGAAATCTTCGTCCGTCAACGGTGTTCAATTTTACTTTTTCCAAAAAAAAAAAAAAAAACACCGAGGGCGCGCGCGGCCGTACAACGTCGCGAACCGTCGATTATTTCGCCACCAACGGCAAACGATATCCGTCGCGTCTCGAATAATCGATCGAAAAACGTCCGCTCGACGTCCGTGGCAGGCGAAACGATTTGCCCGACGGTTCCGGCTTACGTCTCACGCGTTTTTTAGAACGCGTTTTTCGCCGATCGTCACGGGCACCAGTACGTCCCGAAATGTAATTCCGTTCGTTTCTCGATCGTCGTTACGATCGATTCACGTGGCGACGAGAATTCACTCCGACCCGCAAATCGCAGATCGACGTACACGCAGGCGAACGAAACAATTCCGATATATTTTACGTCGAACTCACGTTTTCCCGGTTACGTTACCCCCCGGTAAACACGCCATTCGTCCGTATACATAAGTGAAAACCCGTAATAAACTGTTCGCGTACGCGCCGTATTATATAATACGTATATATTCAATTTCGTTAATGCTCCGCATTGTCGTACGTATGATGTTTAATGGAATTGGAAAAAATCACTATAACGTCCGTACTACGGCGGAGATATCTGTGTGTACACACACGACATATTACGTCTTTATACGCGCAACCCTTGAACGGCTGACCTTCTGCGGCGGCAGTAGTCCGTAATGGAAAACGCACGCACTTCCGGTAATTTGAGTGTTGCGCCCACTCTCCACCACCGGGCCCTCTAACGGCGCTGCTGAGCGCGTGCGCCCGCTCGAGATAAACTGATGGACGGACAGACAGAAAGAGGGAGAATAAGCGTGTGTGTGTGTGTGTGTGTGTGTGTGTGCGCGCGCGCGCGCGTGATAGAGAGAAACAGAGAGAGGGATCGCTTTGGGTTGAAAGTTTGCGACGACGCGGGTCGATGGGGCGCCATCGTTCCGTAATGACTCGGGGAAACGACGCGTCGGAAACGTAAATTGTCTTGTAATGAAATAACGGCGGCGATGGTGGTGTTTCGCCTCCAGGAAGAAATCATTAACTCGCCGAGCAGAATATTATCGGCGGCGGGTGTACGGATACAAAATACGCGTGTACGGATATATACGTGTGCATGCGCGCGTCTTCTTAAAACGAGACATATCCCAAACCGGCGATACCAGTACGCGCGCTCACTGTTCCTCTCCTATTTCCGTCCGTCGATTTGTCCGCCGGCCCGTCAACAGCGAGGTGGACGCGCGATAAGACTAAATTCGCCGTTTACTAAAATATCGTTTCCGTGTCCAAACACGAACCGTGTACGTTTGTGTATATATATATTTATTTATTTATTTATTCTCGAAGACGGTCCCCCCCCTCGATCAGGTTTTTTTATATCAACTTACTCCATCGCCTCGCCCAACTGGAATTCGGTTCCCGCGGACTGTACACCGACCGTTCGTGACGGTTGAATTCGTTCCAAATTCGGATAGGAACGACGGCTATCGTCCGGAGCGGAATTTTTTTCGGGGGTAGGGCCGTCTGATACGGTCGAATTCGTGTAATCGACGTCCACGATTGTGGACGAAAATGGCGCGGAATTTTTCAGTTGACGCGCAGACGTACGTTGACTACGAAAAGCCAACACGTCGTCGTGTCGCGCGGGCACCGACGGCCTCGTAAATAAACGGATCGCGCGTTTTCTCCAAACATTTCCCGTGTTCGGGCGATTTTAACAATAACATAAATATCTAATATAACCTAACACGGGCGCTCGTATTTTTTACCGATCCGAAAAATCGGCCGAACGATCCAACACCGAGACCACCGAGAAATCGGGCAAAAGTTCGAACGTTCATAATGATCCAAACGAAACTCGACACTTAAGCCGTTCGCGTCGTAGGTTGGCCAAAACGTGGACCGTATAAAATCGACCTCGTTGCGCGTCGAACGATATTGGTATTGACGGGTTACGGATGAAACGTTTATTGGCCACGACGGCGCGTCGTATAGGCAATATCGTTACGCACAAGTACTGAACCGGATAATTACGTTCGTGTCGAGTATTTATTCGTTTTCAGCTAACGACGGTAAAACGTTTTTGCGATCATTGCCACGGTACACACTTGTAAGACGCGCATGATCGATTCGAAAAGTGAGCGTTCCGTTCGTACGAAACGATAGGCGGTCGTGTAACCGTCCAACGGAATATGTCGTTTTATAAACGGAAAAGACGACGAGAAACACGTAGGGTACGTTAATTTGGCGGTCGTAACGGTAGACCGAGCACGCTTTATCGTAATATTGATCGTCCGCGGCGATTCGTTCAATTCTCGTTGCGCGCGCGCGACGAGTGAAATTGAAATTCGTCCGTACGCGCGCGATTTTCGAAGCGAATATCAGTTTCGCGTGACGAGTTTAAAGCGCACGGCCAACGTTAACGTAAGCGATTACGGGAATACGAAAAATACGATAGTTTCGCGTACCGTCTCCGATCGTCATTGTTTCGCAAACGCGGCGGCGACGTCCGAAAGCTCTACGCGTTTTCGATTTTTCCCGAAACGCCGGCGGCCGAGTTCGTATAATATTCCGACGTTCGTATAATAATTGTTGGCGAGCGTCCGTTTTTCGTTATAATTCGTTCCGCGCGATTCCGACCTATAATTATTATTATTGTTTAAATATCGTTCGGAATTCGATTATCAAGGGTGCTCCGTATTCCGGGAGAAGGGTTAATTATTGTTCCCGCGTACGGTCGAAAAACGAATCGTTCACTATTGAACGGACCGCGAAAACGGTACGACCGGAATTACGTAACGAAATCATCCGTACGACTCGCGTATACGTAGTTATTTTGCGGACGCGTTTCACCGAGCAACCGACAGGATTACCGACGGCGTGATTTTCATCGTTCCCGTTTCGCCGTACAAAACGACAACGATAGTTAAAATTGTAACGAACCTAGCGACGAATTAAACATATTGCGTTCGCGGCGGCCAAATTGTTTTACACCCAAGTCCCCCTACACGCGATATTCGCGTCGTGAATCCGGCGCCGTCAAACGTTTAATCGAATACTCGGGCACGTACTCTCTTGCACGAATACGTTCGACGTACGACGGCACGTACGTATTTCGAAGCAAATTACGATGTGAACGACGCAACAGCCGACCAAATATAGCGGTCGAACGAAATTCGACGCCGAATTTAATTTCACGGTGGCTTTTGTTTAACCGAAACGCGTACAAAGTATCAGACGGTCGGAAAAGACTAAGGCGGATACAATCGTGCAGGCGAAAAAAAGTAATCGTCGACGTTCCCTCCCGTAAGCCGACGGATCGAAACGTTCGCGTTTCGTTTATCGATTTGTTTTGGTTACGATAAGAAATCACCGCGTCGTCCGTTCGACCCTGCCGGTTATCGCGATTTCCGAGTGTTGGGTGGAACGAAACCGCGGGCGGTCTCCACGAGCGTGTTTATTGGGGACCGTAAAAACGGTGGTCCGGCAATTTAACCGCGAGCGGGCAAAATACGTCCTCCGAACACCGATCGGGAACGTTCGAAGATTCGGAATTGTCGTCGATTAGGTATTACGCGGACCGATGTGTTCCGATCCGCGCGTGGCCGATACGACGCGCGTTCGTAACGGAACTCCCGGGCGCAACAACGGATCGCCGCCGGCGTACGATTTCCCGGGCCGCGTACGCAAACATAATATCGTACGTGTATTGTGTTTCGCGTTTACACGTCGCTGATGGAGGGCTAGCACAAACAGTAATAAACACTTCTATAATGTAACGGGTAGCGTACGCATATGGCGCCCGCGCCACAATTTACTACGTTAATACAATATCGAGTGTAACGACGTTAGCGGGATAGAATGATTATCGGCCCATTCGATGTATACACACGTGTATCGTAGCATCGACCGGACGTCTTTTTCCGGACAATATTGTAACCGTAAGCGCGGACTTTAGATTCGCCGTTGAAAATACGTCCAACCACTACTCGTATTCCTTTTGTTTTTTTTGTTTTTTTCGTCGACGAGAATTCGCGTTGTTTACGTTCGTTACACGTTAATTATACCCGATAATAACGAAACGTGTGTGTGTGTGTATGCGTACGCATGTAGAAGCGGAAACAGGTTGGATTAAGATATTTAGATGGCGTCCGGAGGCAATCGTCGTGCCACGGTAAATAATCGACGGGTTTCGTTCGACCAGCGCGAACACTGTTTGATAATCACGGACGTGTGTGTTTACGACGTTTCTCCGGGCGCGCAATTTGTGTAGTGTGTCGACTATCTATTCGAATCGTGCGCACGGTGCCAATTGATTATTCCGTTACGGAATACGAAACTGACGTACGTTTAATTAGAAATGCGCAGAACGAACGAGCTTATTGCTTATCTTATCGCCGTCCGCGTGGTCGCACTCCCGTTGCCGTATCCTCGTCGGACAAATGTGCAAAGAACAAACGTTCACACTTGACGGGGCGTTAAAATATTTACGCGAGCACCAAAACGGTCGTTCACTAATCCGAAACGGCAATACGTCGAAATGGCGTGACACTTTCGAAACGACTTAGTAATGTCCGTGTCGGCCACGTAATGGTTTTCGGAGTGTTCCGGTATTTCGACAACCGAACGTATCGGAGGATTTCGCCAAACGACTGTCCGTACTTATCACACGATATACACTAAGTGCGGATACTCGTCACGTCGAATTCAACGCGCGTCTCTAAATAATTATCTCGATTGTCCGTAAATATCTAACATAATATAATAACGTTTTCTATTCGTTTTTAGTAAAATTAGTAAAACGAATTTTACCCTTACGATACGAATCGTCGTCGGATCTCTCGATCGAGTGAAAAACGTGGTTGCGATTATTCGAATGGAACACCGAGTTATGTCGACGAGCGACGAACATTTCGAAAATTCGAAATCGTTTCGTTCGGTTGTAAGTCAACCATTCCACCGAGTGGTGTATAGTGTGAGAGTGGGGAGCAAGCGAAAGGTCCTTATTTGGTCGTCCGTTTGTCTTCAAAGACTCGAGCGTATTCCCGAACGAGCTCCGGTACTCCGTGAAAGGGAGGGCTTTCAAAGAGCCCCGACGGAGGGATGGACGTTGGAAACGGTAAATCACGTTTTGCCGTTGACGTATTTTTTCGGTCGCGCGTACCGTCGTCAACATGGCCTGTTCGAGTCTCGGACCGACCCCGAAACGACTTGTGCACTCCGATCGTGGACGACGGTGAAACCTACGTTCGAAATGGCCCGGAATAAGCGAAAAGGACGTTGCCGTCATTTTTATTCTTGTACGTTCACTTCCTAATTTGTTCGGTGGTCGTTCGGGCAACAATAAATTATCACGATTAGGATTTATGTGGTTCTCGTTTACGCGTGAACTTGTAAAATAAATTCGACGATAATAATTTGGTAATGACAATCGTAAACCGTCGTCATATTCGTGACGCGAATGCAACCGGATTCCTTTAGATTGTGAACAAAAAGAAAATGAAACGCGCAGACGCGGAATGGTTCGACTAAGTAATTTTTTATATTCTGGTTACTGTTATTCGCGTAACGATAATTAAAAAAAAAAAAAAAAACTAAGTCGAGAACCGCTGGTTTCGTGTTTATTGATCGAGTGGGGGATACTTTAAACGCAATTGAGGAGTTGTTGGAATCAAAACGAAGAAACCGAAGAATTCGACGATTTTACGGATAGTTTTTCCTCTATTACGAAAATCGAAAAAGAGTTAAAATCAAATAGCGACCGCGTACGTTTATATATCGGAAACTTAGATCGAACCTAAATCGAAACATAAATATTGTCCAAAAATTCTGAACAACTATCGCGAATATGTCCATTGTGTTCGTCCGACTAGTGTCCGAAACGTCTTTATAGCCAATTTAAGTTAATAGCGAGTTTCGTTAACGCGTAACGTAATTTCATTAAAAATAACTTTTTACTCGTTAATACCCCATCCCCCCCCGCAGTACTGTTTTCCACACTTTGTTTTCATGTGCCCGGTCGTATTGCCCAGCTAATATAGGCGGGCAATAGCCGTTCGGCCGCCTAGCTGCGAAACGTCCGTTTCGTTTAATAGCGAGAAAAACGAGCTCGCGCAAACGAAAGTTGGTTTTTACGACGAATTGTCGTCGCGGGTAGAATAGGCAGCGCCGAGAATTATACATGTATACGTATTCGATGACGGCGACTGGCATCAGCAATGCGGGACGCGCGCTCGGCGACGACGGTTAACGGACCGAAAACGGTCAATTTATTTTATTTTTTCGAAAACGTTCCGTAAAAAGTTTTCGGCCGTTCCATTAGTCGATTGGTTACGTACCGTGTCCCGTATACGGTCGACAATAGTTACGACGCCGTACGGACTAACGCGAATTCGGATCATTTCGCGGACGTTATTTCTTTCGCGCCATTCCTCGAACGTGTACTCGCATACGCGCGATAATAATAATAATAATATGACGCGAACCGCGTACAGTCCGGACAGAGAGAAATGGTAGGTATGTATGTGTGTGTGTGTGTGTGTGTGTGTGTGTATGTGTGTGTGTGAGAGGGAGTGAGAGAAAGTGAGAGAGAAAACGAGTTTAAAGTTTTAGTTCGGGACGAGCGAGAGGGGAAAAACGATTTTTCTCGACCGTATCGCTTTAATCGAGTGTACACCTAACCCCGCGCGGTACGCGCGTTCCGGGCAAAATAATATCGCGCGTCATAAATCATCCCGAACGCGATATATTTCACCGTAGAAGTCCCGACGAATCCGCGAACGCGTTCCGATTGTCGTTGTTATTTTGATTTCGTTCCGCGCCAGACCCCGTGACGACGTCGTTGAATTTAAAACGGCCGGGTGAAGGGCGGGGAGGAGGAGGGACTTGGTCGCTTCGGCGAAAAGGCGGGGAACGAGACTAGCGTACGTCGAATTCGGGCCGTTACGAACGAGTTAGGTCCGCCGGGGACGTAAAAATGCGCGCGTCCGGCCCGATATTAAAAACGAGAGTTATATAAACACGCACGCGCGGGCCCGCTGCGAGCTATACATCGCTCTTCGAAACGGACGGTACGCGCGGACTATTATTATCGAGAAACCGATTTAAAAATAACGATCGTCCTTATCTATTATTAATACCCGAGAGCAACTGTCGCGAGACAGTGACGCATTAGCGTCTTGCCAACGTCGACCATATGTGTTCGGTTAATTAACCCGCAACAGTGTCAACAAAAACCGTCGTCCCGTTCGGCGGCGGTTATTACGCCGTAACCCGTGCGATATTACGCCATAGCTAAATACGTTACCGACACAATTACGGCGACCAATTTCCCGTAAAACCGACGCACGAACAGTATTCGGAGAAGGTTTGTTTACGCGGACATACGCGCGCGATATCTAAAATTACGACGATCTGTAGCGCGATTGTTTTTAGAAACTCGTAACATTATCGAAGTTCGCCACTATTTATCTAGAGCGCGCGCGATCGACGACCAATTTGAATACCGTTTCAATTACGATTTGCCTTTCGAACGACGAACAATCTCGTCCTTAATTTGCGTTTATTCGAGTCGGTGTTTGAAGATTTGTTGGATATAAACGTAAGCGTGAGTGCCGATAATTGTCGTTGATATTCCGTCGATTAGTTTACGATCGTCTGAAAACGTATCCGAAAACCGTTTGTCATCATAAGCCCTTCGAAGGGGATAGGCGAAGTACGGCGTGAACGGTTTATCAGTGGGCAGTGGGACTTATCGTCGATGTCGCGTAAAACGAGGTCTCTCCGATGGAGTACACGGAATAAAAAACGAATCGAACGACGCGCGTGACGCGTTTCTCGGGCCGAAATACCGTAGTGTCCGTGCGATAAGTATGGTACATGTTTCCCGTACAAAGTCGATCGATTCATTTCGAAAACGGAAATTCGGCGTTTACAAACCGTTTATATCCAACCGTTGCTTCTAAAATAAAACGCCCAAACGAACTACTATTATTCACGAACCCCGGTTTCGGCTAGCAATTATAAACCGTCGCCTAAATCCGATTTCGGCTTTTTAAATTCCGAACCGTACCGTAGTACCGGTACGCGTCCGGTAGTTCACTTTCGGATTAACCGGGCGTAATCCAACGTCTGGTTTTCTACGTTTCAATTTAATCGATTGTAAAACGTAGTCTCGATTCCTAGTTAATTTCGTCGTTCACATTGTCGGTCGGTTTATAATATAAATTAAAACGCGGAGACTAGCGCAATTCCGTTTAAGTACGCGGCGCAATCAACGACCGTCGTTTTATTATTGTTATTTCGTTTTCGGACTATCGACCGATACTTTTAGACGTACTATTTCATTGCAACTTTGCGCTTGCAGTTATGCATCGTTCGTGTCTGGTACGAAATAATACACACACACACACATCGCCCGTTTTCGATGGCGCCTAAAGATACGACAAGCGTGGCCCAAGGGTGCAATCATCCCGTAGATAAAACTCGACCGACCATCTCCTTTGAATTATTATGTATTTTATGGATGTATTTATTCCCGAGGTGATACGTTTCCGTATTTATTTATTAACCGGACCGTCGAGCGTTTACAACAATACAGTAATGATAACGATAATGCGAAAAACGAGCGGGAGAGAAATAGAAAAATTATAAATACGAAAATAAATAATATCAACGGGGCGGTTTATGGACATCGATATGGCGGCGACTGAGCCGTGTGCGTAACCTACGGGAGGTAACGTAAACAACGTTCGGATTGCCGGACCGATCGACGTAGAATTTATCGCGATCGGTCCAATGGATCACTGACGGAGGATTTAGATATTTCGTCGATATAGTATAAACGTTATCGGTCCGGTTCGCCGTGATGATCACCGATTCGGAAATTTCGGACGATCGACGAATAATCCGTTCGATATTTGTAATAAGAAAATTGTGTCGTGTTCGATACGTTAGAGGTCCTAGACCGATAATTAGGTAAACAACGGAGAACAAGAGACACGCGACGGACGTTCTATTAAGCGTTTTGTTCGTCGTCCGAATACGATAAAAATGTACGCCATCGCGGATCCAAACGTTTAAGCGAAAAAGTATAGTTTTTGTTTCGAAAAAAAATCGAAACGGTTTTTCGAAAAACGTGCGCCGACGCGTAGCTGACGTCGGCGATATTCGAGTGGTTTTTCGCTGGAAATCCGTCGACGGAAACACCGATGATAATACATTACGGCGTTTAATTTCTTCGTATTTCTTTTTTAAAATAATTACACCATTCCGAGCGTGTAGATTCGTCGATTAATCCGCGCAGTTATCGCTGCTGCTATGTGCTATTTGATTTCTCGACGCTGCGTTTGGACTTTACACAAGTGGGCGGGGTTTTTTCAAACCGTAATATTTTCCTCGAAAGAACGTTGGCGACTTACGAAAGCGCGGACAATTAGATTTTGGCGGCTAGTTCGATTATAGTCCATCGAATCCGTCGGGAAGAGCCCGTGACATTTCTATCGTCACTTCTTTATTCGACTCGTAGCGAAAACAGAAAGACCTAAATACAAAAACTATATATATATATATTTCTTCATCGCCTATGTACAATAAAAAAAAAAAGTGTTAAAACGCATTACGTACCACTTATTCCGGGTAACTTTTTTTATTCCGAAAACGCGTACGCAATTCAATAGCCCGCCGATTGTGGCGTACGCGAGTTAAGAGCATTGATTTTCTTACTTCCAGCCGTATATGCACGTGCGTATTTATGTGTGTGTATCCAAGAAGGAGTATAAAAAATGCCTACCTTTATCGTATAAAAACCGTCGGTGTTTAGATATTAGATACATAAACCTATAATTTGCGACCGGACTCAAACGAAATAAATCGAACAAAACACAATGATAAATTATCGTAGGTACATTGTCCGTAAGTAATATGTAATTTTCGCTCCGAAACGTATTCGGCTTTAGATATTCGTTGGAACGACGTAAAAAAAAAAAAAAACGAAAACGTCGTATTTTAAAACCACTATTAAACTACCGTCCGACGAATTACGCGCGGAGACGGGAACGACGGCCGCGAAATTCATTCCGGACAATGCCCTCCTCGTCCCGCCGACCCGTCGAATCGTGATGGATCGCGAAGTTCGCGTAGCTACTACAACGTACAACATTTCCCAACGTTTCCGATTTGTAAATAAAGAAATCACGTCAGTGTAACTTATCGTCAGATAGCTTTCCCGCCGCCAACCGTTCGTGGCGCGTATCCGGCGCGGCGAGTAAATAATAAATATCGAAAATCACTCGTGAAGAGTATTACAAATTCGTAAACATTCGACGAAGATAACAATATAAATATATTTTAATGAATCCGCGGTTCGTTCCGTGCGTCGTCCATTAGTTTATTAAAAATAACGTGTTCGTTTCGTACAAAATCGATACGCGTTTCGACGCGTCTTATAACGTGAGCCATTTAAGTTTTTGCATTGAACATATCGAGTCCACCGCACAACGCACGATAGAAAAATGACGCGGTTTACTCGATCGCCGTAATTGAAAATCAAAATACGATTTGACGTTTGATGTTTATTGAAATTTTCGGATTTGTACCCGTGGTGGATTCGAGGGACAAATAATAAATTACGAATTTACGTTTGGCTACGCAATATACGTATACCGAAGTTTTGAAACGAAACTTTTATTTACTTGCCGTTTACTTCGCGACTAATATAAATAAATAAATACGCCAATTGAAATTATTGATTACGAACAAACCGATTTCGAATAATTCGCGTACGCAATTTCCACGATTCCACTCGAGTACTAATTTACGGTTATGACTTATAGTTAATTTCTCGTTAGGTAAAATGTTTCCCGTCGGAATTCTCGACGCGAATACACGCGCGTATTTCATTCGTTCGAATATTCACCGGAATCGAGTTTTTAATGGCGCGTTTCCGCACAAACCGCAATCATCGCGTACCGTCGCGACGCACACGGTTCGACGTAAAAATTGAATTCGACGAACTAGAAAACGCGTTCGCCGCGAACTTCTCATCGATTCCGTTAGTATTTCGAACCGATATTATCTATAATCCGAGTAATCAATACGTTATCGTTATCCGATTACCGTTACCGCGGTAAGCGTACGACGACGTCACCGATTCAACGAATTCGGCGGCGGCGGCGAATAGCGCTTAGCGCGCGATAAACATCATGCCGTCCGGTCGAAACATTCGTCGAATAACGAATATCCACGCGCCAAAAGTTTAAAAATTGTAGAATAAACACCGACGGGAAAATTCCACGCAGAGCCGGCCGGCAACGTCGTAGATTGAAGCGCGTGATAAAATAATAAAAATTCTTTTATTCGACGGCCGTTAAATTAGGTTATTTATATACGTATATCTTTGTTTTTTTTGGGGGGGACGGTGGCGGGGAGTCCATAAACTGACGTTTTATTCTCCGGCGAAAATCACATTTTCAGTGTATAAAATATCGCTGTTTATGCGCGTGTTTGTGTATATATATTTTTTCCAGGCACGCGTACGAGTTGTGTGTGCGTGCGCGTAATATGATTGATGAGAAAGGATTTTGGCAAATTTTCCAGGTACGTTATTACGAGTGAGATGGTATATCATTTATAACATACGGGGTGACGCAAAAGTAACGATGATTTATATTTCCGAAAACAGAAAACGAAAAAAATCCGCGTCGGTAGAAAACAAACGGTTTCCTCGTTTGGACGTTTCCCGCGGGAGACAGTCGAAAAACGCCTTATCTGTTTTACCTTCGCGGAACCGCTGTCGTTACCGCGGTACGCGCCCGTCCGTTAAAGATATCTCACGTTGTTTTCGCGTTCTCGCCTGTCCGGTTTTAGATTTGAATTACGCCGTATTATCGCCGTGTATATATATATATATATTTCGCACTTGGACGCGTGACGCGGTTCAGACTTCGGGATACACAACGATCACGGTGTATGTACGCGTGCCACATAGTTGCAATATCGACAACGACGTCGCGGCACTCCGTATCGACTTATGGGACTTCCGCCGACACGGGTGTGTAGTACGAATATGTCGACAACAGACCCGCGTTGAATAGCCCGGTTGCTAGGTTTCAGTTTCGGAGTCACAGGACGATTGCTGCGGGCCGCGTGCACTTGTTCATTCCCTTCACCCTCGAAACGTTCCGTGTTAAAAATGTTCGATCAAATTACGCGTTACGTCGCAATTAGTTCGTTAACGAGTAGCGCGACGGAAAATAATTAAAAAATAACGCGTTAAGCGAACGGATTGAAACCATTTCGCGCGTTACGCGAACCTATGTACCGCTCACAATTTTAATTTACTTGAGTTTCGCCGCTTGTTTAACACGAATTTATTTCGTTTTCGCTAAATAATAGTAATAATAACGTATCAAAATTGCTTAGACCTTAGACTCGTTTCGAAATTTCCTTGGCTGAAACTCGAATTAATTTTTGATTAAAACATTAATTTCGCCGGAGAGAACGTTTTAATTATTCGGAATTTCGTTACAATCGTAATATCTCGAGTCCTATTTCGTAACAATCGACAATTTTTTTAACGACGTTACGTATTCATATATATGTATATTTTAAAAAGCTGTCGTCTTTCAACGTTACCGTCGCGTCAGTTGCACAATGCATTCGAGTAAAATGAATTCGCGAAACAATAGACATTACTTAAATATACTAAACGAACAGAAGAAACGTACAAAAAAATTACAATAAAACTCAACGACGTAGGAAAACGAACGAACGAGATTGAACGCGCTTACCATAAATTTCGCTTTACGTTTAAAAACGTTTTCGTAAAGACGACGCGATCGTATGGTACGTACCACAATGGTTCCAATCGACAATGACGACGGAAATGAAAAACGGTAAAATGGTTAACGATGTCAGTAGTCTTATCGCTAGAATGTCGGCTATTAAAAACGATTCCGTTCCCGATACGGCTGAAATTCGGCGACAATTATTTGTCTCGGTATAACTCGAGTAACGTACCCGTTATCGTCCGAACCTAATTCAGGCGTCTTAAGTATCCGAAAACGTACTTGTCGCCGTTTCGTTCTTCAATAACTCGTTCCAGTGGCGAATTTATGTGTGTGTGTGTGTGAGGGGAGGGTTAGAGGTTTCTACCTCCATCCCCTAGAGAATGTTTGAAGATCAGAGAATTTTTGTCAATATAATTGTAAGTAATCGGTTTATTTTGTAAATTATAACGAAGGAAATGAAATATTTTAACGTTTAATGGAAGTATTTCCTGGATTTCTTTAATTAATTTTTATATAAAACTATTTATAAAATTCTAATAAAATCGATGTACAATAATATTAGTGTTTTGAAATTATTTCTTTATTATAATACCCTCCCCTTCAAAAAAAGTTTGTAAATACGCCACTCGTTCGATACATGTTCGACTCGTTTCGTAAATTAAATTTTACAGAAAACTTAAGACACAGTATTAATACAATATTTAGCGTAACGCGTTTATATTGAAAACAGGAACCTTCTTCCTCTTCGTCCGATGACGAAATTCCACAAAATTTGTTCGCTATAATATCATTACTCGGTCCGTGTGTCTCCCATAACGGATCCTCGTTTGATTAATTTTAGTGCTCCCGAATAGGACGATATAATAATCATCGATACGGTTTACTTTTACACGGTTCGAAACCGCGTGCTCCGCGGAATTATTAGAAAATTAAAATTTTTCGAATTACATATATATATATATATATATATATATATATATATATATATGTATAAACACTGTAGGTAAAGGTAAAAAGTAATATACAAACAACCGCGGGATACTTAATTAGTTAGAACAGTGTTAGTACGTTACGTGGTTTTAAATTTTGCGAACGAGTTTTGTTGGCGTTTGTGTTCGTTTAAGGAAACGCTATTGAATATTATAAACACGGTCCCCATGAGAGGGCGAGAAGAAGGAGAATGTGTCCCGAATAAATTGTCGTTTTTGTTGTTTTTCCATTATACGGCGTGCGACAAGCGATTACCGTCTGCTGCGTATAAATCACAACGGCCGTGCGTCTGTTTATCAATAACTGCCAAACAATCCGATATCGAACGGTTTCTCGCGCCATTTCGTGGATGATTTATTCCCTCTCCCCACCCACCCCACTCGTAGATAATTCAGTAGAATCGTAGAAATGCGCTCGAGAATTATCCGGAAAAACGAAACGAAAGTGCGTGACGTTCGTTAGCGTCACGTACGATTCGACCAATTACAGCGGTACGGGAAAACCGTCGTATTCGGAAACGTAATGAATTCGTAAATTGTAGGCAATATTCGGTTCGTTTTCGTTATTCGTAACGTATACGAGCTGAAAGGATTCTGAGCAACGGCCGTAGTATAGTCGATTTCAATTCGTCGATAGATAATGAGGAAATTAATTTAAAACCGTTGTTGCGTTTCGAGCGCTGAAAAAATACGAAAATTGTCCGCCCGTGAAACGATAATGATACGATATTACAGGGAATTTTCGTTCTACGACGTTCGGATTGTTGTCCGTTGACGATCCGGGGATTTTAGAAATATGATTGTAAATAATATAATTCAATTTTTATTAGATCGATCGTACGCGCCCGCGCACGCGCAAACAATACAATATCGTTTATCGTTCTGTCGAACGTTTTTCTTTTTTCTGAGGCTGATTGGACACCGGCTGATCATCGCGACGAGAGAACGTGACCAAAAACGGGTCCCCGACGTCGGAAAACACATCGATCGCTCGACTTCCCGTCCGACCTCGCATATCTCGTAGACACCACAATATTAAATATATATATATATATAAAGTCCTGGTGGCAGTGTTTATATCGAATTCCGCGAAAAACGTCCGAAGTGACATGGTGCCGGTGGCAGTGTTGGGGTCGACTGTGGTTCTGAGAGAAATGTGACTTATATATATAGTATAACATACAAAAAAAGGAGGGAAAACAGGAAATGTGGGTGGGCACAAGAAGGGATGAACGTGAAGGGTCGGGGGCGTGATAGACGGAACAAGAAATAGTGCCGTCCGGATGAACGCATTGTGCGTGTTTAGTTTGACGGAAACGTGCCCGGCCCTTTAATATCCTTCTTCGAACCGTTGCGGCGGCGGCGGCGGTCACCGGAGTCGAGGGTCGTTTATGCCTAAACACGACGACGACGACGACTACACCGCCACCGCCGACATCGGGGCGGTCGGAAATAGCGAAAAGGTCCCCCCTCGCGTTCTATACCGCAACTACGGTCGCGGTGGTGAACTTTTTGAGGGCGCCTTATCTCTGTATAGGTGTGTCGCTTCCATCCCGATGTATACCGCGCGCGGCTGCACGTTTCCCCTCCGTATCAGCCTCCCATATCCCTTTTTGTCGCGTACGTATGTATAAGTGTATACGTGCGCGCGATCGGTTCGAGAATACGAAACAAGTGTTGCGCGGTCGTTCTCGGTCCACCGGACGTGCGCGTACACACCGCCGGCCGGTTACGTAATACGTGCATATTATATGTATAATAAAAACCCGGGCGAATACGCCGTAGTTTCGGGTCGAAGCGGGTTGGTCACGTAGAATAGTAACGCGTTCCAGCCCGCCATTAAAGATATACGAACGCGTAGGGGGATCCGCGGCGACGGGTGAACTTGAAAAACGAGAATCGATAAATACGATGGTTGCGGCCGGTCCACGAGACGAGCCGAGTGGACGCGATTTTCGGTGGTCTTTGTCCGATCGTTTCAACCGAAATCCGTCGTATTTGAATAGTGGTAACGTACACGTTATTCCACGCGGAGCGAACGTGCCACCGACCGCTAGGCCAGTTTTTTAATCCGATTAATCGCCCGAGCGTAATGAATTGCGCGTTAGTGGGACCGCGACGGTTCGGGATATGGGCGCCGGCGATTTCGAAACTCGCCGGTGTTGGCCGTCTGCGCGATTATCATTCGTGGTCGTCCCGAGCTCAAAGCGAACGTTCCGAATGCACGACGTGACATCGATCGCGTAACGTCACTAAGCGTATGCACGGAATACGTTAAAATCGGCATTTCCGTATTTGCCGAAACTTCGAACCGATCTACGCGCCGTTCGTAAATCGCGTATTTGCGTACTTAGCGCGCGCTCGGTATTTACCGATTTCGTACGTGGGCGTAACGAAAAATGTTCGACGCGACGGTTACGGGAATCTGGGGGCGGTGTTTTCGATCCGCGCGATACAACGTCGATTATCAAAGGAAATAGTTTAATGTCTTCAAGCAAATTTTACGACGCGATTAGACTTTCGAAATGATTTCGACGAAGAGACTATTGATCGATCAAACGATTTACGACCGTATGTCGTATTTAATTAATATCGTCGGCGTGATCGTTGCGCTTTCGCGTTCGCGCGGTAATGTTTACGGAACAATAATCGCGTACTCGAATACCCGACAACGCGAACAAAACGCGCGCATTACGCCGTCGTAGTGTATCACCGTCGCTGCAAAAATTCGACAAACCATTATTGGTATTCGTATCGAAAATAAAAACTAAACGTCCTATACGCGCCTATAAAGGGCGAGATCGAAGTTTTCCAAAAACGAAAATACGATTTTAACGTGAAACCGTCTCGGGACATAAGCCCGTTGTTTACGGATACGATGTATTTCGTTTTACGTAATCGACAAAGAATAAGATATAAACACCAATCGGAACCGTCCCAGGCCCACAGAATTCCCACCGGATGTTAATTACGGGATTTGGGTAATTCCGTAATAGCGTATAAATATTGAAATTTCGAATTTGCCGTACACAATACCTGGCCGGGACGAAGTGTGTTTTATTATTTATCACTGTTATTGAATAATAAAAAAATCGAAAATCTCTGGAATTGCGTTTTCGGTGGAAAACGATCGAGTCATCAATAAAAACCCAACGCGTTTTTAATAAACGATCGTCGAACACCGATTATCATTATATTATTAATATAATTCGTAAGCGTTTTATCGAAATATTTTAACTATTACTTCAGTAACGTTCGAACGCTTTTTGAAAAATGTTTGGCTAATTACGTCCGCCGGTGAAAAATTGTAAAAATTTGAATAAACGCGCGTACCGAATACAATTTTAATAAATCCTTATTATAGGCCTTCCATTGGTTGGTTCTGCCTCCACTTCCCTCGACGCGTACATTTTAACGTCAATATTTGTTGATCGTTACATTTGTTTACATTTAATTGCTCGTCCGACGTGAACATTTTCCGTTTTGTTTAATCGTTTAACGTTTTTATTTCCTTTTGGCTCGGTCGTTTCGAAACGGAAATTTGTACGAAAGCAAAACGTCCGAAACGAAAACGAATTTCATTCGGATCTCGGACGATTGGATAGCGGAATTTCGCGACAATTTCGTCCGACGTCAATGTTCGATTACGAGACCGTATTTATCGTCCCGGAGGCTAACCCGAAACCGCCTTTGAAGCCAAAGGCGTTTCCGACGCGGACGACCGACGCGTCGCGGACGACGAACGCGACGCGTTTTAGCGGATTTCCAATAAGATTAATTGCGACGACGGCGTCGCGAGTTCGCCCCGGGCCGTTTATAGTGTACATTTCGTACATAACGTTCAACATCTTGTCAATTTTTTTCCTCCATTCCGGGGGATCCATTAGCCGCACCGTCCCGACGGGATTGATCATTGTTAACGCCGTAATGGTTCATATTCTTCGGGTTCACTGGGCGGGAAAAAAATGAGCGAAAAAACGACCGCTGGGTAGGGTGAAACACCCGCTTTACTTCATTTACAACGACGACGGACTTGACTGGTGGTAGTATATGGGTATGAAACGGCTCGTTTCACGCTCGCGCGATTTAAAGAAATAGTTTTACCGTCCGTGTACGTAACGATAATTAAAAACTTCCGAGTACTTAACGGAAAACGCGGTGCGCTTCGAAAGGAAAAACGCAATTACATAAAGTGTATACATTTTGTACGTGCATACGCGTGCAGGCCTTTTAATTTAAATTCCGAATCGTTTCACGTATAATTTAACGGATTTCTCGACGGCAGCTGTACGTAATCGAAGATTCGCATTATCGTGTCTATCCGCGTCCTTACACGATATTCCGGCGCCTACGTTTAATTTATTCGGCCGATTCCGTCCGTGGTCAGTCGAATCGTTCCTAGTGCCGAAATTGTACCCGAATGTCCATTGTTCGGCGCGCGCGTTTCGATACGCATACACGTCCGTTAATGCCCGCGAATTTCGGCGTTACGGAACGTTTTCCGAAAACGTTCCGTATTTGCCGTCCGCACCGCCGCCGTTGGTGGACGTGCGTGCACCGGCCGTTGGGTCGGCCACCGTTAGCGGTTATCGTCGAAAATAACGAACGAACCTTTTTAAATTGTTTCCCCCGAACGAACGAATCGGCTTCGGATAACGAAAACATAATCCGCGACGAGTGGTTCGTCGACGTACGCTGTTAACCGAACGTTGACGCGGACTTCGTATAAACGAAACACCGACAGACACTTGATCCGGTAGAGTCAAAAAACACGCGTTTTCGGCCCGCTAATTCGATTATTCGTACGAACGCAATTTGAACGTTCAATCCGCTAAGTCGGTGTCAATTTACGTTAAACGTATTGAACTCGACGTACGACTTTTTGGTTTGTTTCCTGTATTGCTCGTTCCGTTATGTTTAAGACGAATCATACGCGATACGTTGTACGAATACAGGAAATTCCGATACAGGTCGTCACCCGACGGTAACGACGACGGGCGCATTGAATTTTTCGAAACGAGAAATCCGATCGAACGTTTCTGTTGGGAGAATGTACGAAAATCGTCCGTGTCGTTATTCCGGATCGATTTCGAACGAAAACGTACGGCATTAAGTCCTCGCGTGTTGTACGTGCGAAAATCAATTATCGCGGATAAAAAAAACCCCTCCCCGAACGACCTGTATCGCCAGAAATCGAAATCGGTTTAATCGCGCGAGCGTCGTTTTTACGTCGGCGTATAATAAGCAATATATAATGCTCGCGAAGTATATACCTCTAATGCATAAATCGATATGTCGCGTATTTATAAGCCGTGTACATCGTCGATACGTTTTTCAGATGCCGAAGTATTCCGTCGTAAAAATATTTTTATTACCGGCGACCGTAAAACGGTTAATACGCGAAACCATTCTGCGTTGTAATATAAACGCGGCGGCGTTCGACCGAAATAAAACCGCCGTCGTGTGTTCGCGATAATAATAAACGTCGCCGACGCGACGATTTTCGCGAATGTTTCTCGACTCGTTAGCCGTTTCCGAGTATTTATTTGTTTCGCATAAAAAACGATGTTCGTTCGGCCGCGTAATAGTATAATATCGCTGTAGCCGCGTCTCGCGAATCACGCGAAATCTAAACGGAGGAACGGGCGATAGGAGAAAACAACGCGTCGAATATCGTACGGAAAGAAACTCGAACGTCGGCCGAGTAACGTTAGGACCGGAATGGGCTGGCGAACGTTTAGGCGAGCCGACGGACGCGTCGGTCAAGAACCGGAACGGAAAGCGCGGGGACGGGTGAGGAGCGGCTGAAATAGGAAGATCCACCCGGTCGGCGGGTGGATCGATCGAATGGTCTGGAGGAGGGACGCCGAAAGACGAAACGATCGAAGCGCGCCTTGAAGGTCCGTTAAGCGCGATGACAAATGTTTTATTCGTTTATAAATCAAATATAAAACCTTAGGTTTCCAACGTGTTGTCTTATCCGTCGTACGTCCCGAACGTGCGTGTGTTCGCGTTCCGTCCAAGTGATCTTTCTCGACCAGGTCGGTCGATAATTAATCGCTCGAACGGACGCGCGTATACACGAACGTACCGACTATCGGATAGATAAACTCGAGTGTTTGACATGCAAAGCAGGCGAGTTCCAATTTGCGCGTATAGACGCGTTAATTAACGCCGACGACGCGACTGCGCGTATACACACACGTATTATTCGTATATTACGCCGACCGACGGTAAACCTTGTACATTTGACTCGAGCCCGGCAAATAGTCTCTATATATTCGCGTTCGCGATTGAGTGTGTATATATATATATATGTATATATAACGGCGGGGTAATTGAATAATTAATCGCGGTTCACGGTGTACCTACTCTCGTATATCTACGCGGATTTAATCAATATTCGTACGAACCGAACGTTAATTACTGACGGCCGGCGTCCGCGTCGCGATCCGCGTTCCACGGGTGTTTCAAAATCACGGCGCCGGTTCGGTTAATATTCGCGGTCATTCGCCACCCGTCCGTTTCGTTGACGACGACCGGAATATCGTGGATATCGGGACCGCCGAACAATAAACGGCTATTAAAACGACGAGATTAATTTTCGAATAAAACGGAACCGACAACGGGACGTGGGGAATTCGACGGGAGTGGACGACCTTGCCGGTAGACGAGTCGTTCGTCAAAGGCGCTGGTCCAGTTGGGACGGTTAGGTGGAACAGACGTAGGAAGTGGGAGGAGTTTACGAAATACGACGTATTTCGATTTTACTGGCGCGCTCTCGATCCTCCGTCAGGCAGGTACTCGAAACATTTTCGAAAATTTGAGTTTGGACCCCGCTGGGGCTTCCCCAACGTACACCTCAAAACCTGACCGGATACGTACCCCAGATCGTTGTAATTCATTTTCGTCATCCTGTCGTCACGCGTTCCGCGTACGACCGGTCCGTAGTAACGTTTACCGCGTACCACGGGGGTTCGCCGTTCGATTACGTCGATGTCGGTACGATTGGCGAAACGTCATCTAACCCGTCTCTCCCGGCTGACCCGTTCCGCACCGTTTCTTCCTGTTCGCCGTATACTATTTTCGAAAATATTTGCCGACTGCGTGGGACGGGCCGATTTCAAAAGTCGTTCGCGAACCTCGACGTTCGTCCTTCCGTGCCCCTCCCGGCCACATTAAAACACGAGAGACCCGATACGTCGTCAATAGTTCCGAACGGTTTTACGCACGATTACGGAACGTTGGACGCGTGACATTTGTCACGACGATTCGGTCCCAAGCGACGGAGGATAGAGTTATCTATTTCGAAAGTCGATTTCGCGACGGTTTATACTCTCGTACCGCTCCGACCGGCTACTAGAGCGCACTACTTGTTTCGTTCCCATACCGTACGGACAATTTTAGGGTCGACCCGGAACATTTTTGAAAACACGCGAATCGTCGACGACCGGGCGACAACCGACTAGTTCTTACGAAGTTGTTCGTTTTCGGTTCGGTTTTTCGAAAAAAAAAATATATATATATATATATATATTCACGCGCTGGTGGTCCGGTACGATCGCCGTACTTGCGTCCGCGTTTCGTACGCGTCAGCCGATATTTCGAACTGTCTTGCGCGGTACAGCCACGTTTGGTTCGTGACGGGTGCCCGTCACCAAGCGTATAGTTGTTGCGAACTCGACGGCAATAATTCCAGCGAAACGGTCGCGCCCGGTAAGTCCGGGATTCGTCCGGCCGCAATAAATACGCCGAAAAACGCGCGGATCGTTTCGTCGGGACTCGCGTAATTTTACGACCGGGGATTTTACGAGCCGATCGTAAAGCCCGAGGTTATTTCCGAGATAATTCGTCCGGTGGCCGTACGAAATTAGACAATTTATTCGACGATCGTACGGCGGACACGGTCTAATTTTCGGTCGTTGGAACGTGCCAGTAAATTACGTTTTACACGTTCGTCGACCGAGTGTACGGGGAAAAAACCGCGTACGAACTGCCGTATTTCGATGGACGGGGTTGTGGGGTAGGAATGTGAACAACCGAAATCCTATTCCGGTTCGACGTACCACACGTACCGAGCATATTGCCGTGTACGGTACCGCGAAAGCGTTATGACGACGAGTAAGTGTGTTCCGAAGGTGAAACTGTCGGCCGTTTAAGTACGTGTGGCGGACGCGTTGTTATTGTGTCGCGTCGACGTTTTGTTTGTTTTGTGTGTGTGTGTGTTTTTTTTTGGACGCAAATCCGTACGAATCGAACGAAATCCAAAAAGCGAAATATCGGACGACAGCGAATCTTCCTCCGACCAAATTTATCGGAACGACATTTTCCCCAGTCGTTTACGCGCGGTTCGTATTCGCCGCGAGTAAACGCGATTTTTACCATCAAGTACAAATCCAAGTACGGCCGTTAAAATAGGCGACAAAAAAATAAAGCAAAACCGTGATTTCGGATAAAAAGAATAACTATTAAAATAAAGCGGTATAAATAACATTCGCGTAAAACGGACTACCGTAAATATTAAATCAAATCTAACATTTTAAATATTTGATATCACGTAGTATATTTTTGGTATGTTGGAACGTATAGTTTTTAAATATCCCTAAAAAGGCCTCCACTAAGTAGTAGTCTAATTTTAAATACAGATTGTGTACTCGGTGTGTTTATGATTTTTTTTTGTGTACTATAGACTGAGTTTTACACTTGCGTACAAAATTCTGTTAAAACAAGCGTTTTACAAACAAAAAAATACGGCTAGACGTTATTTCAAAATTTGTTAGGCTCGTAATTCAAAATGATACAAACATACCGAGGATATATAACTGAGTTATAAAGGATAATTAAGGATAAACTTTTAATAAATATGGGAGAAAATGCGATTTTGGCCGAAAAACGTTAAAATAAAACGATATTTTTTATTATAATATTGTGCATTGTATTTACAGGCGTTCGTAATGTTTTCGATTATTAGGCGTACAAACGAATAATCCAATTTTTTCGACTACGTTCGGCGTTTATTTAAAAAAAAAGTAATTTAAATTATTTAATCAAAAATACTCGTCGTTTTTGGCATTTTTCAGGCAGACGATGAATTTCATTTCGGAAGAATTTTACGTATTCGGATTTGGTAAAGTCGTCAAGTCATTTTCAGGTCTCATTCACTGATTGGAAGTACATATCGGACAAGGCGTGTTGCATCCACCGGAATATACGGTATTCGGATAGCACCAACGTCTGGTGAATACGCTGGGTGTTGCGAGCCGTCCCAGCCTAGACTCATCATCCCATCTTATGTACCGAAAGCAATATGTGGCCTGGCGTTGTCGTGCAACAATTTTACTGACAGTTCTCCTTTGCCCGTATACGGGCGTTTCCTTTCTAATTCTTGACTCAAGCGGATTAACTGACATTGATGGCGGCAGTCCGCAGTAACGTTTGTCGTGTTACCACCGATTGTTGTGCAAGTTTTTTTTGGGTTTGTGCCGAATTCTCAGTGTGTAGTTGTTCCAAATCGTCGTTGTCGCATTTCCGAGAGCCTTCGGGACGTCGTTGGTCGATTAAACCGAAATTACCACTTTTAATCCACTTAAACCAGAATGCGCACACGTCATACGATACCACACACCTTTGCCGTGAAAGGCGCAAATCGATTCGCACGATTTTGCAACATTTTGTCCTCGTTGAAATTCGTAAAGGACCCAGTGTCGGATACGCACCCTATTTGTTGCCACCATTTTCGACTCTACCGAACTGAATACTTTGGACGGTTATGTTGGACCTTTCGTAAAACTGTATGTTATTTTTAATAGCTATATATCAACAACGCGTAATTACGAAAGAACGGGAAAATCCGTTTAATTTAAAATTGATTTCGTAACTGCTTAAACTAATTTGGATTATTCGGTTGTACAACTAATATAATTGCTCCGGGAACGGCCGTTCTACCGTAACGATCGTTTTTTCGGTTTTTGGTCGAAATGTTTGTTCGAAAAGGAAAAGAAATCGTTTTGTGGCGGGCAATCGCCCACCGAACCGCCGACCTGTTGAAAACCGTAAGCGAAACGACGATCGCGTCCTTTGGATACGGAACGACAAAAAAATTACTTTCCTCCGGCGCGGCTGTTGTTGTCGGTTCACCGAAACCATGTACGTTAATACCGTATATATATATATATATCGCTTAATGATACGACCGTACGAATAAGATGGGAAAATAACGAAAACGTAATTAGCGTTTGAATTAATGAATAGGAGAGAGTCACGACACGAGAGTGGCGCGATAAATAAACGATATCGTATATATATATATACACACACGCTATAAAGAACTCTTTATTAGCGAATTAAATTCGAATCGGTTGCCTGGGGGAGAATATATACACACATATATACATATATATATATATATATATATATATATA
>JAIPRN010000417.1:60223-86935 GCA_025469175.1 Geopemphigus sp. TES_GeoC_2020 | reverse complement strand
GTAGTAGTAGTAGTAGTAGTAGTAGTAGTAGTAGTAGTAGTAGTGGTAGTAGTAGTAGTAGTAGTAGTAGTAGTAGTAGAAGTAGTAATAGTAGTAGTAGTAGTAGTAGTAGTAGTAGTTGTGTAATAATAAAAACAACACAAAGAAAAATAACAAACTTAATTTGTTTATACCTATCAGTGGTAATTCAGAGGCAGGTGGCATTGTTTCGCACACCATATTTAGGAAGAATGTAAGCGATAGCAAAACTGTAACTCCTGTACGCAAACATTAAAAATTAACCGATTATGACATCAAAAAATTGTCTAAATATTACATATATTTTGTATTATATATATATGTAATATTGTTGTTTGATTAGCTGAAAATGTGTATTTTGTTAATGCAATTTCGGGAACCCGGTCTCCAGTTCTTCTTAAGTTATGTTATGATATTTATAATACAACACATTTGTTACAAGAAAAAAGCAACAATGTATTGAAAATCGATTAAAATATTTGGCACCAACACAATTCTTTCAGCTATTAGGTTTCGCAGTACATGAAGCCTATTCAACATAATACTTTTAAAAATATTTATGATAAAAAACATTAATGAATCAAAATAAATTTACATTAATATTGTAGAAAGAACAATTGTTCAGATTACGGCAAGTTTTCAATAAGTTTTAGTGATTAATTTTAAAAATCGTTTTACTAAAAATGGATTATAATCCTTAACATTGTTTGACATCCCGTTCCAATCAATCACGTTGACAAGACCGGTATGAGAAATACACGTTTTCAGACATTTATATTGTACAATTATAGAAGACAATTATTTTAAAATAAAAATATACACTTTAAATATTATGGGCGAACTGTGATAAAATTGAATTAAAACGTAGCAATTAGCTTAGATATAGAAGTATTTTAGTATTTAAAAAATATAAAGTTGCCAACGTGTTCCATCGAAATATTTCTCAATAAACATTTTAAATAATTGTTAACCGAATTAAACGTGTATTCTATTTCTATCTATTTGTTTTTAAATTATTTTAGGAATAAAGGGTAATTCGACTAATGTATGGGTAACGAATAATATCGTTAATAAACATTTATATTTCGATTAATAACTTACTTCACTTCCATAATTTGTTTATTATTTTGTCATTAATACGGTAGAAATGAAACAACACTAATGGAATAACTATGTTGTTTAGCTCAAAGTTTGATCATATATCTCGTTATCAATTAATTTGTGCTTTATGAATATTCTCGTACACACTTTATGTTCGTATTAGGGGTAGGTATAATTGGAATTTGTATAATATAATGGGATTTTTTTTAGAAATTATATTGATAACATTTATATTATATAATTAAGGTAGCCTACCGATATACACTTACTATAAAGTCATAAAATTAAACATAAGAAAAAAAAATAAAATAAATAAAACAATAATAATAATACTAAGAAATAAAATAATAATACAAAATAAATATAAAACAGAGTACTTAATAATTTTGACCTCAAATGTGTTTGTGAAAAAATACAAAAATATATTATAACGATAACAATGTTATATTAGAAAAAAATAATATACTCGGCGCGTTTTGGTTACCAGTGTGGTTGTTTTGTGTGCCCTCCTTAGCCAAGTCATGTGACCACGGAAAAAAGTATTTAAAAAAAAACGGTTATATTACAAAATAAATTACGTCGACCATGTGTAATATACACTCGTCGAACTATTGTCGTGTTAAAACAAGTACGCATATTGTACACAAAAGTAGTCGGTCAGTGGTGCGTTACCTAAAAGAGGAACTGCGTCCGAAGTAGCCGGCATTGTTTCGGCCACCATATTTAGGAAAACGGTCAACGACAGGAGAATCGTTACACCTTTAATTAAAAAAATTACATTTACACGCCTATAGTGGAATAGTGACGAAACAGAAACGAAATAAGAATCTTGACATACAACAACGTCCGCTCAATCTCATAAACAATAATAATAATAATAATAATAATAATAATAATATTCTCCCTGCCCAAGTTTGGAAAAGTCGCTTTACGTTTGACCGTCCATAATCAATCACTGTACTCATATAGTGTACACAATAAACACAAGTACCAATCCATTATTATATCACATTTATGTATGCAATACATACACAGATATATATATATATATATATATTACACGTATAATATATACATTTACGCATTCCACCGATGTCATTCGTTCACATTGTCCGGTACGTCTTGTTGGCTGTATGTATGTGCGCGCTCGCATGTGTGCGCCTGTATATGTGTTTTTAAGCGTGTTATGTGTCCACACACGTATGTATATAATAAATATATATATTTTAACGCGCGAGTGTGCGCGCATGTACCTAAGGTCATTTTCTCGCCACAATCTGAGGGCAGCGTGAAACCGATCATGGCCATGGCGGCTAGCGTTACACTCGGCAAAATCAGGTTGACGATGTAATAAATGGTTCTACGCCGAATGAATATGGTAAACGTGATATCCACGTACGGGTTCGGGCAGCAAGAATAGTTTCTCAAGTTTCTCGTGGCTCTCATCTCTGTAAAATACTGTTTTCAAGAAAGCCAAAAAAAAAAAACAACACAACACAACAACGCGCACAAACTTATTACACCCGCAGAAAAAAATCAAAACGACGTATCCTGAAAATAAAATATGAGCGCGGCCTGACAATAATCATCGCAAAGCTACGGTGTGTATATACATGAGCGCGGGATAAAAAACGGAATTTCCTTGTAGCGAACGGTCGCGCGTCAATCGGTCACGCCTCTCCCATGCCCGGGGTGTCATGGTCGATATATGAAAGGAGTGGTTGGAAATAAGTCGCCCAGTCGGCGGTTTAAATAGAAATTTTAACGCGTCGCGCGTGCGACGTCCGCTTCGAAAAAGGCACCTACGTATATACGTGCGTCATGATGATGATATATATATCTATATGTACATTGAATCCCGTCGGCGACGTCGCGCCGGTCTCTGGTTCTGACGTTTTTATCGCCACGCTCTCATTGTTCGTTTATTTATTATTTCGTTTTTACGCCCTACTCTACTGAGGCGGACAAAGACGGACGCGTTCCAATATCACGGACAAATTATTACAACGACGATTCCCCATTTCACCAGCCCCGTATACATACATATACATACACAAAGTTCGTTCGTTTCATGATCGTCGGCTCATCGGAGCAAATTTAGAACAGTTGAAATCAACGGCGCCGGCGATCAGTTGATGTTAAAACGCGCGACGCAGCGTATCCGATGTACCGCGAATATATCCGAACCGATCATTGTCAATAGTATTGGACCGTTGTATGATTTGTATAGAACGGAATGGCCCAATGCATAATGTACCGGTCACGCGGTGTGCGAAGGACTGTATGAAATACTATTAATAAGTCGTGATAAAAGAATGATTCTTTTACTTCGAAAACCGGGATCTCTTTTTTATTGCACGTTTCTTTTTTTTTACACAAGGGCACGAAGTTAATTCGATCTTAGTTGATTAAACGTTTATTGTACTGCAGACTAATAAAAAAGACGCGTATAGTTATGAAATCGAATAAGGATAATAAATCTAAACCTTTAGGTCGCAATTGCTGAACCGTATCATTAATGGCCATGGAAAAACGTTCCTTATTATATATCCCAAGGAGTTACAAAAAGTCGACACTTACGTCCTAAAGAAAAAACTTTTAAATTTACGTCTGACCACTTAAACGATTATTAATGAAAATTGTTTTTAATTTGACTTTTGCGAAAGTGAAAGAGAGAGAGAGAGAGAGAGAGAGAGAGAGAGAGAGAGAGAGAGAGAAAGAGGGAATGAGAAGGTGGTAGTGAGAGAGACGTGAAAACAGCTGAAAAATGTACAAAAATTATAGTGTTATACTACAAAAATTAAACATACATTTAATTAATTAATTAATTGTTTTATCATAAACAGTTAGAACATGGACCTAAACCATCATAAGTGACTAACATAAATACCTACGTTAATAACGTATATTCATTATCATTCGCTTAAGACTAATAATACAAATAAATAACTTCATCAGTATTACGTACGCTGTCAACAGATCATTTTGACAGCAACGACGACACAAAACAATCATTATTTTACGATTAGTAATTTAATTTTGTTTACCTAGAGATAGTTTTTCACCACAATCCGGCGGTAGAGTAAATCCTAGTACGGCCATAGACGCAATCAACACGCATGGAACTATCAGGTTGAAAAAGTAATACAGAGTGCGCCTTCTAATTAAGATAGAAAACGTAATGTCTATGTACGGTTCGGGGCAGCAACTGTAGTAGATCACATTGCGCTTGCCGGGAACGCCTGCCAAAAGGTATAGTCGTGTGAAGGAAAACAATTGTTTAAAGCACAAAGTATTAATTATAAAAATGTATTATTATGTCGTGTTATTAGCCGAATAGCGTGCTGGACCGTCATGTTTTTTTGAAATGAGCTTCAGATTACATGTCTACTCGAGACGTCTGCATTATTTTTTCTTTTGGTAAAACTTCTTTTGAGAAATATAAAATTACGAATAATAAAACGAATTATTATTATTGTCAGGACAATAGCGATAATATTTTTCTACACATAGACTTCAAATATTACGGTATTGTGCGAGTTATTTGCATTTCAATTTGCTTTTTATTTATCGCGGCTTCTTTTTTAAATGTATTATCCATAGAACTTACACGCGTGAATTATTGAACTTATGATTCGATGTGACCGGTAGTTCGTTTAACAAGTGTTCCCTCTTTGTCGTAGCCCACCGTTTCTTTATCCCAGTTTAAATGAGATATTGAGGCAATGTGGTGTAAAATGGGTTTCGACGGCAAAAAGAAAGAGTGACGAACGATATTTCGAAAGTAGATGTACTATTACCGTAAGGAACATTAAAATATATTTAATTGTTTATCCGTCGTTTTGGCGGTTCTCGAGGATTTTAATTTTTTTTCCGAACGCTTTAATTAAAAATCCGAATACAAAGTATGATAATTAAAATAATAGATATTAAAGAAATGGTTCAAAAATAATTTTGAAACAATGTGTCTACTTTTATAGATTAAAATACTTTTTTCCGCTATAGAATCATTAATTTTTGTTATCCGGATAATAATTAAAATTTTTAAATTCTCATATTATTTATTTTACATAAGTATTAAAATACATTTTAAAATACTTGTTATACGAATTAAAAGTTATTCGTTACGTTATTAATAGTGATATATTGCATATACCCCATACCGCTCGAGTCAACCAGGACCTGCTTGTTTCATTTGGATGAGATATCGTGACTCACCCACTCTACCCTCCGGATCTAGCATCATTGGATTACCATATATTCGATAAATTGAAGGAGCATTTGTATATACAACGATTGGCAAATGACGAGAAGGTCCAGAAAGTCATCGAAAAATGATTTCGGGGGGAGAGGAGTGGAATGTAAAGCTGAATCCTAGGCTTTAAAAATGTATTGATCTCAACAACAATTAAGTAGAAAAATAATGACATGTTTTGACTCATAAATTGTAAATTTCATTTAAATAAACATATTTTTCTATTTTTAATACGTATTGTAACTTTCTTTTCTGGACGACCCTTATGACTACACGTTTTGTAGCTCATAGAATTTAAAAAAATTAATTTATATTTATAAAAATAAATGTTAAGGGTAATGCTATATTAATTTCCAAATACCATGATATTATTTTCAAACTTAAAATAGAACGAAATATTTATGTTTACTAATCTATTTTTGCTCAATGTCCCTCAATTTTAATTTAAAATTGCTCGTCAACGACAGATATTAATTTTAATAATATATTCAAATTGATTATGGTCTTATACATACTTATCTATAACTTAGACGGTCCAGACGTTATATTTCGTTTACAACGGTTATATTTATATTTATTTTTTATGATTAGAGAAAGTTTTTCGAGTAAATCGAACGCAATATGCATAAATATATAACTGTAATATTTAAAAAACTAGTGCTAAAATCTCAACAATTGGGCGATGCTTTTAAAATCAAATTGTTATCATTCTAACAGCATAATGTATCTAAGGATAGAAAAAATTAATAAAGCGATACTAAAATAAGAGAAAATGGTTATTGAAATAGACAGCCATTTTACAAAATAATCATTGGTATTTATAATTGAAAAGAATATATAACCTGTCAAATAAATAAATAAATATATATATAAAATAATATTATTTGAAATACTTTTTATGTTAATATATTGATGTTATATTATATAATTAATGAAATATAAATCGTAAAATTAATGTTTACTTAAAAAAATTATATTATTCAAAAATAATAAATAAAAAAAAATTTTTTAATTTATAAAATAATAGTCAAAATATTTATATACATAATAACTATATAACTACAAGCAAATTGACGCAATATATGGTAAGTGAAAGTTATAATTAATAAGCTAAAATATTTATTTTGAGCCAGTATTATTTAAAAATTAGTTATTAACTAAACGTGCAATTAACAAAGAAATAAAAACAAATTTTATGCTAAATCAAACGGTGTTTTCTGATTATGTGTTTAGTGAAGTATACGACAAATAACTGTGCTTCGTGAATTATTCGAACCAAACGCTTTACGCAAGTTTGCAAGAATAATCTAATTATTTTGTATGTACTAAATAAATAAAGTTAAATAGTCTATATTTTATAAGACGTCAACAATAATATATGAAAATTAAGTTGAACAAGCGAGATGAATATGGTTATAGTCCGGCTCACGAAAAGTGAGCGTTGACATCAGCGACCCCCGTGGCCGTTTTTAATAAGTAGTTATCAAAGCCGTTTACCTCGATTTTTGAAATTGTTGATACCACTATACAACATATAGATTACAATAATATTAATCACATTTATGAATGTTACGATTAGGAAAAATGGCGTAAACTATTTTGAATATCGATATTAAAAATTGTATTTGCAAAACTAATCATAAAAAAAGGCGGCCAGTGGTACGAACTAATATGAGAACCACTGGATGGCAATATTTGGTCACCACCCATCAACCTTGAACGTTCACTTTTCGTTAGCCGGACTATAGTGATGAATTCAAATAAGTATCACATTTCAAAGGCAGTATTGCCTATTAAGACATTATATTTACATTCATGGAATTTTATAGTCGCAGATAACTAATTAATTTTAATACTCGAATGACGCGTTGAATAATTATGTTGTATGTACGAAAATAGTGAACTCCATATAATAAATACGTTTGTACAATTATTGAAAATCGTAAATATTATCGATATTTAAAGATGGAATGAAATTGATGCCATTGAATTCGCCACTCGTATATATACACCATGCTTTTTAAATTGCAATGTTTTAGTTAGAATTCGACATAATAGTTTATATATTTATCATAATATTATTTTATATTTGAGATTGTATTAAAAAATATTTTTTCAATAGTGTATTTTTAAATATTTGTTTGTTTAAGACGTACGGGAAAAAAGGAAACTAGATTTTAATTGATCGATTGAACAACAATTGTTTCTATGGATATTACCATTCGTTATGTTACTTTTATTACTACCTTATATGATTTTGAATACTATGAATAATAATAAGACGTTTCGCTGTAGGCGACTTTCCGTATGTAATTATTCGCTGTGACTTTTTTTATCTAACACAATATTTATTAAACCAAATAACTATATTCTATAACAAACTAAAATTCGCATATTTTAAATTATTGATAAAATTACATTGAGAATGATATTTGCCAAATCCATGTAGTTGGGAGAAGGGCCAAGTCGAAAGGAAATATAGTGAAGATGATACGGGAAATCATGTATATTAATGGCGTTCGAAAACTATAAGAGAAAGCGTAGAATCAATTTTAGTAATTTTTCATACATTTTAAATAAACTACGCTACATATTATCCGTATTACGTGAATTCATAAATATTAAGAGCCTTTATAACTTCGAGTAGTTCAATGTCATTTTATCCTTATCTTATCCTGTAAAACTATTTGCATGGGTTTTTATTTGTCTTACATGTTATCCAATAAAATGTCAAACTGTTTATGATAAAGTATGGACTTAGAAACATTTATTATAATCGTAATGCTAACTGAAACCCTAAAAATGATTACATTAATTTATACATTAACATGATATATGATTAATAGAAAAATTGGTTGATATTTACTACGTTAAAAAAAGGAATCAATTTAGAAAATTTAAAAAAGGGTATCAATATACTCAATATTTCATTCATATAAAACGTAAAAATATGAATAAAAACGATTTGTCGAAATTAATTGTGTTTTCATGACTACGTTGATAATCTAAATGATACTATAACAAACCTATTTTACAGGTTAAATGTTCTACCTAAAATGAAATGTTAAAATAGAAATCTATAAAACAAAACTAATTATTTTTAATTCATCTGTATATGTACATATAAAGAAAAATATTAAAATGTAATTTTTTGAGAGAAATTTTATATAGAATAATGTTCTCAAGGTATTTAAAATACTATTCTGAATCAAAATGTCAAATTACTCTTAGTATTCTCTCAATAAATTACATAGAGTCCTAAAAATAATATATGTTAATATATTGTTAACAATAAACACAATTAAAAGTGGTAAAAAGCCCACAATATTTCCGAGCAACAGAATCGTTATTTGCTTACCAAGCAGTTCCCATTCACCATTAGTAATAAAACCACTGATATCTCCTCCATTTCCATCTTGTAGTTGAAGATCCAACTGAAAAATTATAAAATGTAATTTTGTTCGAAAAATACTTAAATTCCGCATATATCAGAGATTTATGATTATCGACATGGCTTTGTATATGAAATTGTTATAATATTTCAAATACATATAGTTATGGTAAAAGGAAATACTGAGAAATAAAAAATCGAAATAAAGAATATTTCAACTAGCATATTAGTATTCATCGTTATGAGAATATATTCACTTAATTGTAGTTGGAAGAGAAATCAACCAACGTGAATTTATTTAGAAATAAAGAAATATTCATAATAATAATAATTAATTTTCTTTGGAAATGACGTGTACGTATTTTTTTAGCTTATACGATGACACAATAAACAGCTTTTATCGCAGCACATACTCTGTAAATCGATTCTCAATGAGCTTTCTATTACAGTAGCCTATCCTAAGTGCTGTACAAACGTTAATGGAGGAACGGAAAAATAATTATGAACGTAATAATATAATAAATTAATAAATATAATTAAGTTAATACTTGACGCTTATGTTATAAAAAAATAAATAAATAAATAATAGACATAACTACAATTATATACCGAGCAATAAGGATATCCCAATTAAGTTTTCAGAGAAAAAATGATGGGAATATATATATACATCAAAATTTTTTTAGGCTGAACATTTTATTGAGTTGGTTGACTCTGATTATTTATTTTACTTATATAACGTACGTACCTGAATGGAAAAACAATGAATTCACCGTCTTATAATAAAAGTAGTAAGTCGAAAATAAACGTTAATATTGAAAATATACAAATGTACTTGCCCAAATATCCTAACTAAAAATGACATTAATGTTACATCGAGCGAGCACTGAAAATATATGGCTTAAGAAATGTATACTAAGCATGTTTTAAGATTGTCGTACTATACAATTATTTATTTGAATGTTTACAGTATTTTCGTACGAAATAATTAATATTCTACAGAGTATTATGCCTGCGTAACGAATCATTACGCGTTTGAAGAACTATATTTTATTGTAACAATTATCGTATTTTATTCGACTGACATATGTCTGACCGGTCATAAATAAAACGACGGGGCAAATAGTCTCGAAATAATTGTTTTCTAATATAGTTTGTCGGTTGCGTTTACCTGAAATCCGTCGTAGGTCCAACTGCCAAATTTCATATCGCATTTTTGATCGTCGAACGGAAACCACGTGATGTCAATTTTGCACGTACTTTTGAATATACCCGGCGGAATGAAAACACAACTACCGTTACTGTTAACTACGACGTTGGTCGCGTACGTGCTGTCAAAACCTTCGTCGGCGCTACAACACACAATTCAAATAAAACGTTCACGTCCACTTTACAATATTTCTTTGTTAATGACGTCCAAATAAACGTTCACCGTAAAGGAGTTTTTATTTCTTCCGCGGGCAAATGGGTTTGTAATGTTGGTTTCTTTTAGTTGACGTACGGATTGTACCGATATTATACGTAAACATTATTCGTAAATGTACCATACGAGCAATAAACAAGTAAATTTTTCTTTTAAACTGTCTAAAAGAAGAATCGATTGTTTCAGTGATTTTCGATGACAAATTTTATATATTCATTAACAAAAAATATAAACATAGGAAATATTTCTGTGTATGTGTATTATGCGACAGTTTTAAAAATAACTTTCATCGTTGGATTAACGAGTATTTTTAATCGTTTGAAATTACTTATATAATTGGTGTTTTCATCGAATTTTTGTTAAAAAATATCACATAGCTTGTAAATACAACAACTTCAATTTGAACAAAAAATATCACCTTTACGATTTATAATAAATAAATTGTGTTATTAAGTTGCCGTACGACTATAAATAAATCAATTATTAATTTTATATAGCGAAATTAGTATCCACATTATACGTTTTTAAATATTTAGTTATAGGTGTATATATAGAATTATGTGCAATATATTCACGAAAATAGATTATAATTTATAATTTGATATTATATTAATTTGTACAGTTATTTTACGATTCTAAACAAATAAATAACGAAGAATAATTAAACGTGCCTCAAAATCGTTTATATACTATCGCTTTTATTCCTCACGATTAAATTGTTATACATAAATCTTTCAATTTCACTGGGTCCCACATTAACTCCGCTTTTTATATTTGTTACCCTTACATTTCGATATGCCATGATCAAGGATAACGTATTTTGTTAAGCGACATTTTTCGAAGCTATTTTATTTGTTTACGACTCGTGCACGCCCGTGATTCCAGTTCCATTTATATAATATTCCCGGAGATCACGTTTAATCTCTCATTGATCACTTCAAGTACAAGGCCGTCAATAAAACCATAACAACTGGCTTGCGACATGCTAACTTTCATTTAGCCACGATAAATTATCACTGTTATTTATTCGTCTACGGAATTGGCCATAGATTAAACGTAGAACTATCGCCCGGCGCCGGGAAAACGCTCAGAATTCCTCGACTTTTACACTAGATGCGTACGGTAAAACGGGATCCGTTGGCATCCATTTTGGTATTCGCAATCTTCGAATATTATTATTAAACAATTTTGGCCGCCGTCCAAATTTCGTATTCACCGTTCCCCGCTCACCGTACACCAACACTTACCTACCAACCTACCTACTTACCACCCACCATCCTATACACTATTGTACCTCTGCCCGACCATCCGGTAACCATCAACGTCTAGTTGCCCGTGTCATGAATTCGACCCGCTACACACGTAATACGATTACCAATCTCAGTAGCTGGTACAAAAGACGACCATCTAACATTTATCGCTCCACTATATTCGCACGCCTATTGTCACACATCGGTTATTGAATATTAATAACGACGTCGTATAACAACTTTAACGTTCAACGTAACGCATTTAACGTGAATTGTACCAAAATAAATTACAACGCGCGTATGTGTTAACGTAACGTAGATATTTTACCGACCTATTGTACATGAGCATATCTGGTTTCCATATTTTGTGCGGCGGTATTCGCAAATCCTTGACACCGCCGTATTCGCTATGGTTCCACCTAAGATTCACGTCGTTCCACTCCTGAAATAAAAGAAAAAATTCAATTCACACGTTTATGACGATAACAATAATAACGATATGAGTTCGTAGATAAGCTCTCGAGCGTGGCAATTTATCGAAACGTTGAAATACAATAACGGCGATTCTGTCAAAACGATAATCGAACATTTATAAATGTTAAAACCACAATAATATAGATCGGTTTACGTAACAGGGGCGGTTGTGGGCGCGTCAAGTATTAATACGTTATGAAACCTAAATTCGAACGGTGATTCAGGGAGATTGCCGGTGTTTTAAAATTGCTTTTTCAGAAATGATTCGAATTCCTGGGGTTCCAACGCGTATACCTTATAAAGAATACCATTCTTGTTCTTTTTTGTCTCCTTGCAGCGCCGTATCGCGTGTGATTAATCGTATATGTTTCTATTCGTTTTCGTGACTTAGGTGAGAAGACGACAAAAATATAAAGACTAACGATGTGCTCGCCTTTATACGATAGCGCGTTATAATCACGGCCAATTTTTTTCTTATTCAATCGCGAAACTAAAAGAATACACAGGTAAATATGAGCTGTACACAAATGTTTTTCTTTCACAGTAGTGATTATTCGCTGCCGCAGAAGCAAAGTGTTCTACTATGCGACTACAATTCTGAGACACATTTGTGAAAAGCGATAATAGGGTTTTATTTTGCGCCCGCGTAACGCCGTTAAAAATGTTGTTACTTTTTCGCTTTTATCGTTATGCGATTGATGTGATATTGTTCAGGTAAATTAAATGTGAAAATTTTTATTTGAAATCTAACGAACTTTTTTTTAAATTATATTATTAAACAACATTTATCAACTCAAAAGAAATCATAAAAGTGTTCTACAAAACGTCTTATAAGTATCTATTTAAATCATGCACTATTGGTGAAAGTATAATTTTTAAAAAAAATTTCATATACGTTATAAACGTACGAAAATATATCAACGAAAACTCATTTTTCTAGAATTCAACATTATTATTGTAAACATATTCACAAATTAAAAACCAAATAAAAATGCCATTTATCAATATGTCGTTTAATATTATAGACAATTTTTTTTGAAAAACAATTGCCGAAACCTACATTAACAATGTTTAATATACGTAAAAAAAAAAAATTAAACTTCATAACTTCGTTTGACAAAAAATAAAAATGAAATACTTTATTTGTTATCGATACTAATCGTTTAATTAATATAAATTTTAAAAACAAAATTAAAGTTTATCATTTTGTATTTGTTAATCATAATAATGTAGTTTACTTGACGATTAATATTGTGATAGAAGTTTTTAATGAACAAAACAATTTTCTTTCCATTGCAGTTTCCTTTTTTATTTTAAAAGTTCTCTTTGATGATACAACACACCAAAATGTTTTAATATTCTTTTCCATTCATATTATCAACTCAATCGGTTGGCGTAATATTGTGGTTCAATGAACGTTTTTGCGCAATATTGCGATAAGAAGAAAAACAATGAAACTTTCCGTTTCAAATAAAAGCAGTCTGAGATTTACGAAACTTTTATTCCTTTCTATTTGGCGTGAAATCAAATAATATAAGAAAAATCTTGGCTTAAAATTACGATTTTTCCGTTTAAAATATATTTGTTTTCGATCGAATCGCGTTATTTTTATTTCATTTTTATAGAAGAAGTTTGTTAATTTGGAATTAACCAACATTTTTAAACAACTCTCCTATAAACACCAATTTAATAATAAGTCATTTATCATTGATCTTTTTTATGTGTTTATGTCAAATTATTTTGTTTTTGAGGTTCAAAATTACATTTATTAGTAAAACATGTTAATTTTGAAAATAATTTGTATAAGTCATATCAACGTTGTTCGTTACTAATCAAAAACTTAAAGGTAAAAATAAAAATATTCTAAACGTAATTTTTATTAAAAATAAACATATAAGTATCAATAGGTTATAATATATAATTATATATAGCTTTAGATATTTATAAAAAAGAAGTAAATATACATTTTAGAAATATTCTGTAAAATGTAAACAACAATAATTTATTAAAATCTATATTAATAACTATAACTACAAGAATTGTTTTTTAAATACAATATACTCGTATATATTTTTTTCTTAACACTTTTTTTTATATTTATAACTTCAAAATATACTTACCAATTTTAACCACATGTTTGTAATCAACAATTGATTTTTTTCGTCCTGAAATGAACAAATAATTTAAATTTAATAATATATTTCTTGAATTAATGAACTAACAATGTTCAACAGTAATGGCAACCTTTTTTGTTGAATTCAAAGAAAAATAAAACGACGATTCATTTATTGGCGGATATTACGTTTCCAAAAACTCTGTCGATGCCGAATAATTCGAGAGCAAAAAAATTTATTTATGTATAGATATATAAATATTATGATTTCCAACTCCTTTGAAAGTGGGTCGATAAATTTACATTCAAAATAATAAGGTAACTGACGTTTACACTCCCAGGACGAATACATAAATTTTAAACAGCTTTTCCCCTTTTTTGTAGTGGAAACACGGTGGAGATGGATCACGAAAGAACTATATAGATATACGATAGGAATGTTTTATTAAACTGTCCTGTTCTTTTCCCTTTACAGATACACTCAGTGGAATAACTATCAACCTAACTCATTCTTAAAATGCTATATCCCTTCTCATTTCAAATTTACTATAGGTAATATATTGCAAAGTTAGTTTGGCAAAAAACCTTGAATTATATTTATACTTGTGCTAAGATAAAAACATTCGTGACCAAAATTCAAAACGTTTGACGTAAATAAAATAAAATCACGAGCGTCGAAAATCCTTGCAACGTTCGCTAAAGGTCAAATATATGTATCTAACCCTTACGCCATCTAATATAGACTCCAATTACTTATAGTGAATTACACATTTGTAAGCTTAAATGAAGTAGAAATAAATAAATTATATCATAGTAGAATATATATTACTTAAATTGTTAATCTTTTACACGTTTTTAATAGGGTAATTAATAAAATGAGTTTAAATAATTTTTAGAGTATACGTACGTCATTTTTAAGACATTTCGTAATTTAGTATTAAAAAATATTTTAGTTTGAGTTTTTCTATTATATCTAATTAGCTGTTACATATGCTGTTATATTATAAATGACTGTTTAAATTTATTTCAAAAACATTAAACTATCGACTTAAAATAATTCTATAATTTCTATTTTATATAACATTTTACATCCAGTTTGTTTATAAATATACAATATATATAATAAAATTATAATTTTTTTTACAATATATCCGTAGATTTTTGAAATTTCGCTATGAAATATAATTATATCAATTTTACGTTTATGATTATTTCAAAACGAGAAAAAAATATTGTATTTCTGTGACGTAATTAATGATATTGCATTTAAATAGAAAGGATTTAATTACATTGTTGTAAATATATATATAAGGTATATAAAAAAATAACTATATCGAACGAATATTCAATAAAAAATAATATTTAAACCCTTAATTTCTCAGCCATTTGTGACTTTTACACTTGCACAAAAAATTAATTAATCGTTGACATTTATAATAATTTTGTTTAAAGTGCATACATAATATATGTAAATATACGTATATATATATATATATATATATATATATATATAAGTATATATAAGTATGTGTAATGTATGTTGAATATTAACTAATTTTACTCGGAATAATTATCAGATTATTTCAGGTCAAAGCATTTTTTTTGTTTTATTAATACACAATTTATCTATGTGAGTATAATGCAAATTAAAAACTTTATACGGTGTTTATTGATTAAAAAGCCATCTTGTCTAACCTGTTTAGAGTATATTTTAATGTATTAAAAAAGATTGAAAAATACAACCTAACCGTTTAGCGTTGTTAAGTTAAGATAATCTAGCCTATTATTTTGTAGATATCCGATGTATTTCGATCATAAAAAAGAAAAGTACGAAAGAAAACTTGTTCAGGTACTTTCCAAATCTTTAAACTTTTCTCAGCTCACTATACACATTTATACGCTTCGTCTACGTCTCTAGATGAAGACTTTTCAAGCAGATGACGTAGATTGAGCGAAACTTTTATAACTCGTTCTTACCGAACACCAAAAAAAAAAACAATGAGGTAATGACAGAAAAAAAAGAAAAAGAAAAGAAAAGAAAAGAGCTCATTATTATCCTGCTTCAAAGCAGGAATTGTAACACGTGTGTGTAAGTACTAAAGAATAAAAATTTAAGACTTCCTTTAGAAACAAAATGAATCGAAGAGTAAGGAATATAGGTCAAATATGATAATGACAATATTTCAATGTAACTTAGGTTAATATTTTTTATGAATTAAATGCAACGATACTATCTCGTGACACATATTATGTTTTAAATATTATCATTTCTGAAAGTCGTCTTAAGTTGACTTACGTAGGAAATAAAAAGTTTTTGCTTGGACGACACAACAAATGTTTTGATATATATATCACAATATTATAAGGTAGTTAAATTGAATTTTGATTTTTTTTATGTTGGTTACAATGATTGAAGATAAATATTTTTTTGACAATCCATTCCCTCGTATTTATTCACAGTTTCATTATATATTATTTATAAGTTTATTTTTTATCGAGTAATTAATAAATTAAATCGTATATTTATTTTTACCGTATATATATATATATATATATATATAATTGTCGAGTGTATTCTATTATAGATAGTAACACTTTTAAAAGGTTTAACAAATTGAAGTCATATATATTCATTTTCAATATATTTAAATAAACAAGACGATAGTTTATAGCTTTGTTCAGACCTGCTATGTGACGCCATACTAAAGTGATTAACAGCTAATGAACGTGTATTCGGTCACGTAGACCATTTTTGACAAAAACAACTATTTAATATTTATATTCTCATGATTTATGTACATTTTAATAATATCAAGTGATATAAAGTGAAAATAAATAAATGTTGAAAATCGATAACAGATTATATTCGATATATATAAAAAATTTCAAAAATATGTCAAAAGAAAGAGTGCTATCTATTATTGGATGACGTATATGACATAATAGAAATGTTGGGTTCACGCAAAAATATAGAACCATAAAATAAATTTCTTAAGAAAATGAAAATATGCAGAAATACGTTTACAAGAAAGTGAAGATCAACCCAACAATCGTTCGCGAATAGATATTTAAAGACATAAAGAATAGAATAACTGGCTGACGTTATTGTCTGAATACGTTATTGATAAACGCGGGCACGAAAACTACAAAGCGTGCAAAACGACATGCATTAACGCGATTATTGCTAAATCGTCTTGCATTATAATATGATTCAGAGACAAAATATTCAACTCGCCTCCTAAAATTATTATCGGCGAAATAAATTACGTATTGCCACGGTTTAAAATTTAAAAATGAATCAAGTAAAATGTGTTGCCCATCGTTGTATACCCTACACTCAATTCAGCATCTGCACCAGTGAAACCATTTATGTTTGGAGTAACTACGAAACAGAAAATTGTTTTTAAAAAACTTCCGAAAAATTAATTTTTGCTACAAACGACGTTGCCTTCAGGGAAAATGGTAAAAGGAATATTTAGAGAAGACAATGTTTGATCGCCACGCGTTCCAATCATATCAGCCAACCCACCAATTCGGTTCAAGCGCTTAAAATTTCCAATACGTTTGGTTATCGCGGTGGATATAAATAAAAGTCCCAAGAACAAACTATGATCATACGCCGATTGGATTTTGAACGTCACTGTTTTTCACACAGATATTAATATTGCGTGTTGGAAAACCATTACTTTCTTGTTTATACGCCCGATAGACTTACAAGAAATATCGTTAATGATCTAGCATTAAGATGAAAAATAAAAAAAAGATTTCATCAACGCGTCTATTTGTTAATGCCTGATGTACTTAAAATTTCGTATTGAATTAAAAAGTTTGTAATGTGAAATATTTCCTTGTATTGTAAACATATATGTAACATATAAGTATATTATTAATATATATATTATCGCACACCTATAGGCATGAAAACGTCTGCCAGGTTATCTAGTATATATATATATATATGTGTGTGATTGTGTGTGTGTGTGTGTGTGTGTGTGTGTGTGTGTGTGTGTGTGTGTGTGTGTGTGTGTGTGTGTGTGTGTGTGTGTGTAGGGATATTATTAATAGTTTTTGTACAAATTTCATTATAAACATACACAATCGTAGTATAGTAAGCAGTGCATATATTATTATAAACTGTCTCTGAAATATCCGGCTTACTAATAAAAGCGTTATTTCTGAAAATATATGACTCAAAATGTAGGTCGCGTGGGTCGTAGTTCTTTTATTTTTGCGGGATGTCTAGTTTTGTCGGGTGTTGACGAAAATGGATTCGAAACGAATTTACATTATATCACTCACCACGTCTATGATTTGCGTGAGCATAAGGCCGAAACTAAGTTGCAGTGGCTCCGATTCATTAGCTACTGGCCTCTCTAGTGTGTTGTAAGGGTCTAATAAATCGCTGAGCAATCGCTTTTCGTGAGGTCCGCATAGCGTTTCTGCAAAACACAAAGTAATTCGACATTAGTTCACGGCAGACATAAATATACGCACGTGGCAGATACGCGCGTACAATAACATGGCGCCGCGGGCAAAATAATAATTTATATAAATGCACGCGTTAATATGCACGATGTTATTATTACACGCGCTAAATGGTCAGCCTCGCGACGTTCGTAAATAATAAAATTTACCGATGCCATTGGCGACGGGAGAGCGCGCGCGCTGGATGGTCGTCTATATATTGCAATAGTTATCCAGCCGGATAATATGCTCGGGATGTATTCTGCTAGAGGTCATCCTGCGTCCAAAATGGCGGTGGCAGTAGTGGAGATAAATTCCAATTATTAATTATTGGCCGATGATTGTTGTAGCCTGACAAATGACAATACACGTCGAACATTCCTCTAATTCTCCATCGCCTAAATTGCCGTGCTATAAATTTGCACACCAGGCGTCATTTTGACATGTACCCCTATCTAATTTCAACCACCGTATACAATTTATTCGCAATCGAAACGACTTAGTTACTGTAGAAAATTAAATTAAAAGTACATAATGGTTTAAATATAAGTTAAAATCGTATACTTTCATTTTTCGAATATTGAACACCACTTTATGACGTACTGTACTGCCAATTTATACGTATTAACTGATTTTAAATCGAAGTTGTTGTTAAATGAAATTAGCTTTATTAATAATAAAATAACGACTTACGATTAAAATTTGTTGAATTTAAAAGTATATATATATTATTTTTTCAGTTTTTATGACGGTATATATTCTTAGTTTTTTTTAAAGCTTAAATGAAAATTGTTTTTTGAATATGACGTTTTATTTGCTTAAAATTTTAAACAACGATAATTTTGTATTTAATACGTGGAGGTGAAATTATACTTAATAATTCGAAATCATTATTCTTATTTTTATTTTAATAGCCAAAAGACAAATTTGTACTTTTATCGGAGAACTAAAATATCCTCTTTTTTAATTTTTTTATAATTCTTTTATTATTGCTCCTATACGATCGTAGTAAACATATTGATGTAAAAAATCTATATATACAATTCAATCGACTATTTTGGAGCTATAAGGAAAAAAAATAACCAAAAATACATGAAACTGAATTTTTTACGTGACTTTTACTTTTCATTTTTTTTTCATAAATTTTACAGTTACACACTGTTATAATCCAATCTGGTATCATATAAATTGTTCTAAAAAATTTCATACGAACTTTTCTTAGCATTCGTTATTATATTTAGTTCCTCTCAAAACCAGCCTCACTAATAATAAAATAAAAATCGAAAAACAAAAATATATGTACGATAAAAGAAAAAGTAAAGGTTATTTAAAATAAAATGCGGATAGTCTATATATATATATTTTGTGTATAGACGTATATATATTTTATAGAGTTAGTTCGTTCAGTAAGTAAAAACTTTTAATCGAGTATTATGTTATCCATAAATTACTGTAGAACACGGTACAATAAATAACAGTTTTCATTATAGATGTTAAAAAAAAAATAATGTGAAAATATTCTCGAAGGCAACAATGAAAAACATTCTGAACGACAATCAAACATTTTCGACGTTATATATATAAGAACATCGAATACGTAGTTCATGTATGAAAAATTTAATACGAGTTAGCGATTTCTTGAAAATGAAAATGTCAAAGCATAATCATAACCAGACTCGACGGGTTTTCGAATATGCCATCGGTCGATCGTCAACTGCCTTCTTTGATAAATATCTAAGTCCTAAGAAGATAAGAATTGGAATGGTACTAATACGAGCAACTAAGTATCTTCGTGCAGTTTAAACGTGACCGACATGGTAACAAAAACACGCTATGTTTGTTATTGCTACTATCGGAGCTTTATTAGTTTTTGCTTTCTGAGGATTAAAAAGGGTGCAGTATTAATGCCGTTGACGAGAAACACACACACACACACACATGCACATGAAACAAAATACAAGGGTTTTATAAAAAAATTTATATATAAATGGGACAATATTCTGTAAAAAGTATTTTCGAATATACCATTCAAAAAAATATATTTTTTTTGGTTTATATACACTAAACAATATACGATATTTCACGGAAACATTCACTTAGTCATCACAAAATTGTTTCCGAGTTTGTTTTTACCTTTCTATCTTCTGCTTTTCTTTTGGTGTGAACGAAAATTATATTATATTATATTAACCGTCGATTGTATCAATTCGCGTAACAGATTACATAAAATAATAAAATAAATATTGTATATTAATACTGTAAGCATGATGAACACAATTTTGTTAATCAACAAAATCGACATCTACTTTTATTTTGTTTTGATATTTATAAACAAAATCATTACGCCCTTTTTCTTCTGTAAATAAAATATCAAAAGTATCCTTTAATTGTTTATATTATCCAAATAAAGCCTCGATCGAGTGTTTCTTAATTTTTTCTTGTACTCATACATAGCAGTTTATATAACTGTTACAATGAAAATCGAATTATAAATGAAGCGATTTTTCTAATCATTTATCATAATCAACGACTTTGTACAGTAAATTAAACAGAAATCATTTGAAATCTTACCCTTTTTAGAACATGTGTATTATTTCTAGTCATACCATGTTTTTTTTTAAATTATCACGTTCTTTATGTAATATTTACATTGTTGCAAATACTGAATATTTTAAAGAAATAATACGATACCGAGCTTTATTTATTTGTTATTATAGTTCGATTGTATAAAGTAAATTGATCATAGTCGTTAGTTTAAAATGTATTTTTGCATAATAATTAAAATAAATAATTATGAAATAATTATTCAGAATAATCTTCTATCTATGGACAATTTTATATGAAATATATTCATTGTAAAAAAATGTTTGTATACCTAACCTATACACGTATATTCGAATGTGTAATATATAAGCAATACGTCCAAAATTTTACTATGCATTTATTCATACAATCCACTAGTTTGGCCACTAAGGCTTACGGAGATATTTTCAGTCAAAAGTTGATGAAGTGTTATAAGCACTACTACGAAAGTTACCCTCATCCATTTACACTTTTCCTTCATTATTGGTTAATTATTTCTTACAAAACAAAGAATATAAAATGTCGATGTTTCTCGTGCTTTCCGTAAGTTTATTCGTGGGTTTTCTTACGATATTGAGGTGGATGTCACGAAAAAAAATACATGGTAATAGAAACCACACACAATTTTTTGTAGCCACGTCGAATCCGTTTAAGGAATAAAATATAAACGACATTACCCACGCGGGGTAATCGATATCGCAAAAGGTCTGAAATGATTTCTAAATTTGACGTTAATTCAATTGCCCGCCCAATTAAAAACCATCGGACTGTGATAGAAAACGTTTGTTTCGTCCGAAAATTCGAACATTGGATCACGAACATTTTTATTTGACCTAAAAATGTTTTCCTCGAAAATTAACGAAATTCCCCAGACTCGGTGGTTTTCAATTTGGTTTTCCTGAATGGCTCGGTGCCTCGGGCAACGTTGTCTACTAAATTTGATGTCAACAATAATCTCTGGTCTCCGTGGAATGTGAAAAGTTGCAATCAAACTGGGAAATATCGAATGCGAAACAAAACTGCAATACAAAATTACGAAAAATTCGCCAGCTAATTTCAACGTTGCTTTCTAGTTTTAGTGGATCAGCGAGTATATTTTTATTTTAGCAAATAGTTTTATCAGAAATTAGAAATTTTTAAAGCGTTTCCCCTTAATTCGCATTGACACATATATCCTGCTAATCTCGTATGCATGCAAAGCCGAATACGATTAGTAATTAAATTACTAATTAAACTAATTAAATCTCTTGAACATTACGTGGTTCAAATGTCATAGCGTATTGAAGAAACTAATTTCACGTAAGTTTTTGTTGTGGTTAATTTTAATTTATTTACGCGAAATATATTAAATTCAATAAAATGAATTCCGATTTTATATATTTTTTCACTATTTGTGTCGTTCAAAGGGATAGAAGGACTGCTCCATCACAATTAACAAAAAAAAAATTAACTACAATTTGTTTATCTTTTGTATTATTATCGATAAATCGTTTTAATACCGTAGATAGCTTCTCGTATGATACTTGTGAAATGTAAAAATGCAAAGTATTTATTCAAGGCAAACTAAAATTATTTTAAATATTATTGCATTCTTTAACTGAAATGTGATTATTTTTTTATTCATTGATGTTATTGTACTCTAGCTTTTGTTTGATATTGTATTGGAAAATATTGTGCATCTATGTATCATTATTGTGTGTACATTTTTTTACATTTCATTTGATTTATATATCTGGTGCAATGCGGCGAAAGAGACACGTTCTCATACCAATATACCTGATATATTTTTAGCCAAGCTGTATCGATTCTATACAATCGTACCAAAATAAAACGAATGTAAAATAATAATAATAAGAACGATAATAACGGCGGTAATTATTATTATTGTTATCGTTCTATTTTATCATAGCGGTATCAGTAAAATGCAAATATTTAAATTTTAAATATCGGTAAATAATAAACTATTGGTTCAACATTCGTACTTATAAAGAGTTTGAAAAATATTCACCATCACTATAACTTAGGTTGTCGTTAAAAAAATTTGATATATATGCTTACATTATTATTTTTTCTTTAAACTCTCCTATAATTTTTGTTAAATTTACAAGTTATAAATGTCTGTAATCTTTTCGTTTAAAATTTAATATTTCAATTGAATTGTTATATATGATATAATCCATAAACTACAACATTATTACCATCATTTTGTTTATAATTTTTTCAGAATCTTCGAAAATTTGAAAAATTAAAATAATACGAAAAGCAAGATTGTTAAATAATTAAGAATTTATGATACTGTTACTATATAGTCGTTTAATTTTTATTGTTTGCTTAATGCGTACGAGTAAAAAGAGAAATGTGTAAAAGTAACATATAAATGTATAAAAATACACGCAAATTCAGTGTTTGATTCTCGAACGAGTATGTTATATAGAATACAATTTTCGAACTGTAAAGTTATGTCTGAAGTATTAACGTATATTTGTGTATTTCTTATTTTTGTTAGTAGTTCTAAACGTGTAAGAATGAAAAAAGAGCGTTTATTGTATTTTAATTAAAATTTTACTTTTGTTTACATGAAGCAATATATATTTTCATTTACTCGCCCTATTTTGTTTCAATATTGGATATATCGGATATATTCCGTACTTATTCATAATTTAAAATTCTGAGTTCTGAATAAATAATTATATAATATTTAATTACACAGCGCCTGTAATAAGTATATAATATATTTACGTGAGCAAATGTTTCAATTACACAATCAAACACCTTTATTGGAAATTTGATTTTTCAATCAACGAATTATAATTTGTTATTTGGTTCACTAAATATTCTAGTTTCTCCCGTCACTAATATTTCTGATTTTCATTTAATAATAACATTATCACATTAAAATAATACTAAATAAACGTGTTATCAATAGTGGAGGATTATGTATCTGAAGCTTAGAATATTAAGAAATTCCAAACAAGAATCACAAAATATTCATTTTCGTTCCTTCGAGCTTAAACGCAATATTGTAAAACGATTCGATATACTATTAAGATGAAAAAGAAAATCGTAGTAAATTCAAAAGAAGACGGACTTACAGGATATTATTTAAAAGTGCTGTTTGTTGTTAGGAAATAATTATTATCGATTTCGTTTTTTTAGAAAAATATTTCTCACTCGGTCGTTTAACGTATTTGAGATAAATTATTTTATTTAGAATAATGTCTAGAACGATTTATTAAGCATCGTTATCTACCATTTATTTATAAAACTTGTATATTTAAGTCTCATAGAGCAATGTGTACAACTTATTCATTGTCGAACCTAAATAGTATGTTCATTTTAATATTGTTCGTCATCCTGTGTTTCCCATTTTCGGTATACTATAGTTTTGTTTAAATGACAATAGAAAAACTTTTTTATGTTTAATATAGCCAAAAATAAAAGAACATTTAATTCCAAGAGGCCAGCTTGTATATTTCTAATTGACTTTTTAAACGAAACATAAATGTCGTTTTTCGAACACGTATTTTTGGTGTTCGAAAACGATTCGTTCGATTTGAAAAAATCATATATACCGTAAAATTTGATTAATCAAATTATTATAAGATTTATAAGTTAATAAATTATATAAAGTTTAGGTACAACGTTTAAAAATTTTCAACCTTTGTTACTTGCACGTCACATATCTAAGTGATAATCAATTTGCTTATAAACCCGTCGAAGCATGTCGACTGTAATCAAGTTGATGGCATGCGTAATACGACTTTTCAATTCGTTAAGATCTTTTGGAAGAGGAGAGACATAAACCGTGTTGTTTTATGTAACTCTAAAGAAAAAAATCATAGGTTGTAAGGTCCGGGCCTCATTGATCCATTGCTCTGGTAGCTTACTATTTTCTAATCCTCAAATTCGTACATTGAACCAATTCACATTCCCATTCAAATGAAAAATGGCATCATCACTGAAAATGAAGCCTTAAGAAAACTGTTTTTTCTTTTTATCCTGTAGCAATTAGATTCTTGATGATTTAAGTCTCAAATGTCTGTTTATACACACTAAATTGTTGTTTATAAAATGACAAATTCTCCGGTTCCATGATAGACTGATTTCAGTGAACATCTTACGAAAGTTTATAGAATTTGGTCAAGATTTTAATCGGAAATTTTTGGTCAACCTTATAACATTCAAAGAGAACAAAAAGACATAAAACCCGGTTTTTCGGTAGGTTTTATGCCATTTTCGAATATTCTGAGCCGTTAAATGTTCAATGATAAACTGTCGTCGAAAATTACGCTGCATGATGATGACAGACTCGCACTTCTTGAATCTGAGCATATAAAACGCTTTTCGTTGCACCATCGACGTTTTAACAATTAATTACTTAACGTCAATTAGCTAAAATGAGTTTTATCGTAACTTATCGGAATCGATGAAAATTCTAAAACCCACCTTTTAGATGGTTGGTTTAATTTACCCCAATCTAGAGTCTCAAGATTTATAGCCTACTAAATCGGACGAATCATATTGAACATACTATGTATAATAAAAAAAAACCAACCAACTGTATATAATGTATATTCGGTTAACTATTAAAACATACTAATAAAAATAAGAGTTGGTGGTTCTATTTACGAGTTTATAGTGTACATAAAAACGAAACCCACGGAATATTCACGCACACACACACACACACACACATTGATCACAAACCGTTGATTACGTTAAATTGATTGACAATGATGTCAGTTATCTCTTTTCGATTTCTCATTAGTGTTCACGAATCTCCTCGTCTATAAACATTACGTTACATCGTAAAGACATTTTTATCAATTAATATTTACTACTGCACTATTATTAATTAGTATTTGTAACGATTTAGATATCAAGTATAAAATACTCGACAAATTTGAGATTACAAAAAGTAATACATAGTCAATAAATGTATATATTTTACACGGGTGTATATTATTATATATAATTTTTATAAAGGAATGACAATACTTTTATGATTCAAAATTATCGCTATATTTTATAATGAAGAAATAATTAAATATATTTTGAATGTAAGACTATATTATTTCAATTTCAATTTTATAAATTGTTACATGATAAGGCATAAAAAATACACAATTATTTTTGTCATTTATCCCATAAATAATAAATGTCGACAGAAGAAAAATTAAATAGAACTAACAAATTTTTGTATATATATATATATATGAGTGTATGTATGTGTGTGTGTGTGTGTTTGTGTTACTAATATTATTTATAAAAATAAGATTTTTTTAGTGTTTAATAATCAGATTATAATTTGATTTTTATAATATTTACTTTTCATTTAATTATAATTTATTATAATATAATTCTTTAAAGGAAAACAAAGTAGATATTTTTCAAAACATAACAATTTTGAGTTTCTTATAATATCTATAATATTACTTAAAATTAAAAATAAAATTTTAAATTCTTATTAATAAGTTTATTTGAAATTGAGACGATGACGAGAGTATTTTATATTATCTCCTACAAATATGTGATTTTTTCCCGTCTTAAACAAGTACACAGTATATTAAAAAATTCATGTCAATTTATTAATACACACACACCTATATATATATATATATATATATATTTATGCATTGT